>JAKCPI010016640.1:0-24544 GCA_023213315.1 Euborellia annulipes | reverse complement strand
ATTAAATTTTAGAAACAATCCGAGAGATGACCTTGAAGTTTGATTTCTCGCGGGCCGACGACCTCTCTACCTGCCTGCATCTCCGGATGCAGACGACCCTAAGGATGACGCCCTCCTCTTAGATCCTTCCTAGCTACTTGCCCATGTGGATTTCAAGAACAAGCTTGAATGATATATATATATATTTACCCCACACATTATCGGCATTGAACACCCACACACATTTGCCAAAAAAAATATTACTTAATTAACAACGTAAACTAGCTAGATTAATGATATCCTTAGATTGCTTTTATAGACTACCTTTATTAAATTAATATCGAATTCGAAATTGAATTATTCTCTATTTACCTAGGTATATAGGATATATATATATGCTGTAAAATATTGATGATCGATTGCACCGGAAATATCTATTTTCACTTTGGTTGGACGATGTGGTCGAGAATATGTGTGTGGTTGTGGCGTAAATGTAAATAATCAACTGTCAACAATAATTCAAAACCACTCATATTTGCTCACCTATAATAGTGATAAATAAATAAATAACCTAGAACGTTGGAAAAAATTAACTTTTGAATTTTTGATATTAAAAGCAATCAAGGGAGGATACCAAAAATACAAAAACAATGTGTCTGATTCATTTGCATCGTAATAAATTAAATATTGTTGGCCCCTGGAACTTTATAGGGGCTTTAATCTCAATGCAGAGAAGACTAAAAATATATTTTTTATTCCTACTTATTTGGTTTGAAAGGGGATGACTAAGGATTTGGATCTTTTTTTTTTTGTTTTCTGGATCTAGAATCAGAACGCTTATCCTTTTCAGAGGATTTGCGATTCTTTTCTAAAGAGAGCTTTTTAAAACTTTTTTAATTTTTAATAAATTTAGCTTTTAGATTGTTAAAGAATAATGCCTTTTTTTTATATATCTTTCATTCAAACGTCTAATTATATACAAATTCGGCAATATGATTAGAATTTGCTAATCGGATTCCTTTTTCAAAATCAGATCAGATGACCGTGTTTGTCGGATCTTCGGATCGGATCGCTAGTTCTTTTGCAGAATAGTTGATAAGATAGTTCGAACTGTCCTGATCTGCGGATCGGATCGCTAATCCTTTTTAAAGGATTTTTAGCTTCCCTGCTTGCAGGGATTTGGACATTATTCAAAATCAGTTCTTTTAAACCAGATTTATCCATCCTTTTGAAGTTCACAGGTGCTGGTGAGTTTGATGATATATCAATCATACTCACCAGTGGAACCATCGTAAATATTTTTGACCTGAAATGTACATGTGTAACATTTTTATGACGAAACAACAATATATATGCCAAGGAAACACTGACTAACTCTGTGCAATTGTATTTCAATCTAAGAACTGAAGATGGTTCTTAAATAAAAAGGAACCAAAACGTCTCCGGTGATTGAACCTGCATACAGTCTATTTATTGGCTGCTCCTGCACATAATTATCCATCTATTCACCTTAAGATTATTCAATCTATTTCTTGTCTATTGTCACCATAGCAGAAAAGGTTTGCTCGCATAGATAGGATGTTGAAAAGGTCAATATTATATCTGTGATAATTGCTTTCTTCGTTAAGTTAGGATAGTCCTCTCTCCGTTGAAGCCAAAAAGTAGCCAGCGAAGCCTCACTCTTGGTGAACTTACCTTTGAATGTGGAAGAACAATAAGTTTTTTTTGGTTTATCTTAATATGTCGCGGTGCCGGGGCACACAGGTTGGAATCACTGTTTTTGAAAGTTCTGACTGCTTTTCGAAACTGATACTGCACAGATTCCAATATCCCCACCTCCTCTCTTTTTCCGTAGGTCTCTTCAGTCATTAATGTCAGACCTGACGTGATTACTCTGAGGAACTTTCATGCGAAGGTTACTGAGGTGGGTTCCCGTTTTCCTCCTCAGAAGGAGGCATCTCAAATCCAGTTAGATAATTTATTGCCATGAGCTGTATTTGAACTCGAGTTATCTTCAACTCTGAATTATAAGCTTATCTGCTTTATCCCCTCGGCTAATCGCCTCCTCGAGGCCGACCAAAGAAATCGCCTATTTTTGACAATACCAGTAGTTTATAAACAATCCTTTATATCTCCATTCATAAAAATATTGTCAACATCTTTATCTATTACCTATAAAAACTTATGCTATTTCTTTTTTGTATTTACAAATTTATTATTCAAAACCACCCTCTATTTATTAATATTTAAAATTTTATATCCATTAAAAGAATAAATAAATAAATCTTCGTCACTCACTGTATATCATAAATATATTCGATGATCTTTAAAGGTTTTTTTTTTCCTTGTGGGGGGAGAGTATTTCAATATAAAAGTTGTTCAAGAAATCCCTCTCTCTCTCTTTTATGAGGTGTATAAATCATCCAACCTTCGAGTTTAACATCCTCCCCTCTTTTTTTAGAGAGAGATTTTTTTAACACATTTACATTGACCTTCTACACTTGAAGGTTTGAACTTGCTTAGTGTTGTTGTTGTTAAGAGCTGTGTTGTTGTTGTTGTCCCTGACGCCTTTTCATTGCTCAATGCAATTTAGAAGTAAATTAGATGAGAGGAGAGGGTTCAGCAATTAACAGGAACAGGAAAAAAAAGAGAATAATAAAACTTCAATGGAAAAAAAATTATCCAGGATTTTTTGCTGTCACCGGTAAATGGAACGTAAACCGACCAAAAATCAGATTCTAAAGAATAGTCAAAATTTTATACTCTCTAACACTCTTAACTCATCACTAAATACCTAAAATTTGATTAATTGGTTTTATTTTTTTATTAATAAAATAATTAATACATTAAATAGTATTATTTTTACTAAAATTTTTTCAAAAAGTAATCATACCAAAAATTCTGAAGGAAATTCACGTTTTGAGGGCCAAAAAAGTGGGTCCTATAAAATGGTCTGTCTGTGATCAGAAATGAAGCATGAAGGAATTGATCTAGGATATTAAAATTTTATACGTATTTAAGTTTGGCACCTCGCTGAGACGTGAAAATAATCTTTTAAATAACTACCAGACAAATTTTTAGTTAAAAAAATTTATCTACTTTTATATTCAAAAATTATCTTTTGGAAAATCTCTGATCTTAATTCACTAATCAATAAATTAAAGCCATCCCCCCCCCCTCCATCGTCCTATTGATTAAGTCAAAAAACTCCGACTGACAAGGGAAAGAATTGGAAGGAGATGAGTCCCAACAAAACTTGATGACTCCAAATCAATAGACGTCATCGTCTAAAAAAAAAAAAAAAAAAAAAAAAAAACCGTGCCATCGGCGATATTTGATTAAGACGAAAACTTGAAACAAGACTTTAATCTAATATCGAAAGAATTGACAAAAAAAAAAAAACGCAATAAATCCAATTATTTTGAAATTTTTCTCAATTCGAAAACGAACTCTCAGGTCGTTACTTGATCTCTTATTTCAAGATAAATAAATTATTAAAGTGATGTTTCCTCATATATACAATTTTTTTTTTTTTAATGAACTTTTATCAGAATTTTTCGGTTAGAATTTCTTAAGCTTCTATTCTTCTGTATTTTGATACAGTTCATAATAATAAGTATAATTTTTAAGTAGGCCTTAGATATTACTTAATTCTTAGTCTCCCTCGGATAGTGGGAATGAATAGGGCTACTGTAGCTAGAAAGTTTTTTTTCAGGGGGGTGGTTTGCCCAATTCGTTCGATGGGAAATCAATTTTTTTAAGTCTCACTTAAACTTAGAAAAGTAGAAACGTAGGGCTTATAGCTGGTAGTTCAATCAGAATAGGTGAGAAGAGAAGAAGATCCGCAGATAGTTATATTCCATTATTTTTATTCCCATTATGTTGACCGGGACCGAAACGTCAACATAATGGGAATAAAAATAATGGAATATAACTATCTGCGAATTTTCTTCTTCTTCTCACCTATCCTCACTTAAACTTGTTATCTCTTTTGCTAAGTCCATACCTCCTCGCTTCTTTTCTTCGGGCTCAGGTCCACATAAATGCCATATTGTCTTCACTGAGGATGGCCGATATCATGACATCCAAAATATTTGCCTTATAAATTGATATAAGACTCAAAAGTTGATTTTATTTCTCTTTTTATATATTTCTTCATCAAAAAATGTATTCCCGAGTCAAAACATAAATTCCTATTTAAACCTCAAAATCTTCAGTGGGGTTTTCGAGGATCAGTTTAATTTTTTTAGATTGGATTCAACATAGAAAGTAAACCCAGTTTGTACCTCAAAATCCTACTTTATGGAGGTTTAAATCAGAACTGCAGAATCTACAATAATAGAAAATTTCTTTATGAATACTAATTTGAATTCTGAACTATAATATTAGAATGATGATGATAGCCCAGATAGAATTTTTAATATCCCCTTTAAAAAAAAGAAAAATTATAAGACCATGGAAAAACTTTACTATTATAAATCTAGAGTTGCAATTCAACTCGGGTTCAAGACCCGCTTGCCTTAAAAAATTATCGAACATTACCAATGTCAACAAAATATATAGCTATTCTTTTCTTTACTTTATTTCTTACTCATTGCCAATATCCCCTCCTGGGGTAGGTAAGTGGGAGGTGTGCTATCACAAAGGGCCCTAAAGACCGTTCTCTGCTAACACTATAATATAAGTAAAATTTTTTTAAAACTTTCTTAACCCTCACTATTCGAGGGTAATTTGTAAAATTTATTTACATAATTCTATGAAGGTCTACTAGAAAACCTATGTTTTTTTTTATAATTTATCATCAAATCAGTAACGACAAAAACTTCTAAATTACATTACAAATTTCCGCTAATTAATTAAAACAATCGAGGCGTGACGAGAGATCACTGCCCTTCTGATGAGATTTCGCCACATTTTTGTTGTTCCTTGTTATTAGAGTTGCTCGTGAGAAAAGGTGGTTAGGGCAGGTCCATTTGTACATAGCACTTTGCCTGTCCTCTTGCCTCATTCATTCATTTCAACCATTTCATGGTTAATTAATGTAAAAAGCTCTCTTCTCTTATTACATATCTAACAATCACCATCAATAATACAATTTTACCCAAAAGTGTCTCAGCGAGAGAAATTGTCTTCCAATTAATTTAAATAAATAACGACGGATGAGTTAATTGGTTTTTGCTTGCTAGACGAGTATGGATTTCAGGAGTACTTGATGAACACGAGTTATCCGAACTAGGACTAATTATTTTACATATCATAGGAAATTACGAAACTTAACGAAATAATATGTTTATCTATAACCTATGAACAATGGGGCATAAATTTATCTTCTAATCAGAAATTTTATTACTGTTTAATATATAATTATTATTATTAGTTCGAAATTTTTTAA
Organism: Euborellia annulipes; assembly: GCA_023213315.1. Classification (NCBI taxonomy): domain Eukaryota; kingdom Metazoa; phylum Arthropoda; class Insecta; order Dermaptera; family Anisolabididae; genus Euborellia; species Euborellia annulipes. Next base: position 19,173 of record JAKCPI010016640.1, on the reverse strand, counting down.
GCCTAAGGGAACTTGATAATTTAACCTAAATCTAAAACTCTTTTATAACCCATCATCTACCTCTAACTTATTTATTACACCTTTTAATAACTTCCAAGATTTTATGTTTTTCATCTTAAATTATATCTGTATTTGTTTTGAGATCGTCCATTTAGAATATATCTTTTCACTATAAAAATTTTATTTCTTTTGATAAAGACACATTAGTTGTGGGATGAGTTTGTGTTTATTATTATTATTTGAAATTTCTATCGGGATCCCCGTTATACCCCGGTGCTTCCGTGGACGAAGACACACACCTCAAACCCAACTGGCCTCTGGTCGTAGCCATCTACCGGCATCCCATGAAGTTACATCATTTCCTAACTCTAACTCCTGCTGCGTTCGTTTCTAGCTAGTGAACTAATTACTATTTCTGGTTCCTTTTATCCAATCTCTTCTATTCTAGGGAGGATGTCCTAGTTTGTGTTCAATTACTGGACTCGAACCAGAACTACCTTTTCCTAGGTCGCCGATGACTCAGGTATCTTTCATAATATCGAAGCAAATATGCTGATTAGTATAGTTCCGGAAGTTTCTTTGTCAATTAATATTATAAAATTCGAATGATTTCTTCATCTTTAATGTAAATTGAAAGAGAAATTAGGACCAGAAAAGGAAAAAAAAAGTTGAAAGAAGAAAGTCTGATAAGGCAAGAGAGAGGTGGAGGTGGGTTAATCTAGAGTTTGGTTGGTGATGTTTGCTCATGGTTATGCTCACCTTTAATGGAGTAGCTGAGGGTGGGGCTCTTATCAGCGACCCTCAGCCACCGCAGCCAGAGATAAGAGCAATGACGATGTGCCACTGCTTCGCAAACACACGTGTCGATGCATGCCAGCCGATGATTAAAACAATGGTGGAAGGAGAGACTACCTTGTTAAATCTAACGACGTATACACTAAAAACAATAGGAATTTTATTATCTATCTAAACACCGGCGCAGTTACTAACATCGTTATTAAATTTAATTCGTATCTCTCTTGAATCATAATGCACTTTTATAACTTTTTTTCACTTTTGAGAACTACGTAACAATGAAAACAAACATGGCAGCTCAAAGCGTGAGAGGAGGAAGAGGGGAAGTCATTCCTCCAAAATTTCGGCGCTACCTTCATTTTTCTTCGGAAGATACATTAAATTTTTTATAATGATTGATTTTTGACCTTTTTAAAAAAAAAGTTTAATTAAAAATTAATTGCAATTTTATTTGATTATGGCAATGAACTTTTGAGAAGTTACAGAGAAACGGTGAGAATAGAGTGGGAGAGATAATGACCACCCCTCCTCCCCTATGTTTGTTTTCATTGTTACGTAGTTCTCACGAGTGAAAAACCTTATGAAAGTACATTGCTTATCAACTAATCAATCATTCATTTTATATGTCGACACAAAAAATCTGGCGCGACTAGTCACACCAGATTTTTTATATTTTATCAATTATTAATACATATATAAGTTATCGAGTTTGCACCTTTTACAAAATACCTTTTTCTAACAAGGTCATAGAAAAGAAAATTATAGATTCTTATACAATAAAAACATTGGGAATATTTTTATAATATATTTTGTATCGTTTTACACACAACATTATTTCGTTTACCACAACATGGCATTTTTAATTAAGTCTCTCGTTCAGCATTTTTATTTATACCAATATACTGTTATAATCATGTAGGTGTATTTTCGTATTTGATTATAATGATACACGAAAAAACAATATGCTGTAATTTTTGTTTAAAAAAAAACAACAAATCAGTCATTTTGAAAGTTCCCTTGACCTACTTGTAATCAAGGGAAACAATTAAGATTCCAAAGATCCATCCTTTCGATTTATTCATTTGTGTGAATAAAATTTATGACATTATAATAAAAATGTTGAATTAGAGATAATAAATTATTATTATTCTTTTACTTTCTTAAAATTGAAGGGTTGTTGAAGGCTAGAAAACATTTTTTTTTTTTAAATCGACATTTCTGGTCCCATAACAATTTGGGAAATTTTGAATTCTAATGTTTGCTGGAAACTAAATTATAAGTCGCCACGAAATAATCTGTTGTGCCCCACTTTCTGGTAATAAGTGCCGACCCCTCCATGTGGAACTAAAATTGATTTCTTTTAAATTTTTGAATATTTTTTTTTTCATTTTATTTATAAGATCATTGACTTTCTAGTCATGATAAAATTTTATAAAATGGCCATTTTAATATTAATATTTCTCCACACATTAAAAGTTTTTTATTCTATACATAAATTTCAAATAAATTTTACAAGCCTGTTTTTTCAATTTTATTGACATTTAACAACCGATTCCAACTTCATTGGACAATGTCACCAACTTAATTCGACATTAAAAAGAAAAAAAATACCATTGCCATATTTCAAGTTTTTTATTAGTTTATATATATAGCACATAAATCAAGGGAAAATATGAAAATATTGCCTAAATTAAATGTAAATTGGCTAAAATTGTTAACATATTTGATTATAGGTTATGTTGCTGTTAATTTGAAAAATTATATAGGCCTATATATAAATTTTTTTTTTTAATTTGATTAAATTCTCATCTGATTATAAATAAATAACTCTAGGTTAAGTTTCAAAAGGTTTTTATTTTTAGCTTATGCGCATTTCGACGTTAATACATCATCATCAGAGCTTTGACACAAACTTACTGAGAAACTAATTGTGCCACAGCTCTCTGATGATGTATTAAAGGGGTTCAGGAGCGACGTCTAAACGTACTTTAAAAAAAAAAAGAATCTTTCAATGCGATTTTTTTTTAAGAAATTAAATTCATAAGAGATTATTGGGACATCGAGCTATAATTTTTTTAATGACTTATAAAAAAATTATCGTAATTAATTTTTTTGTTATCAAGCAAATACAAAAAAAACAATCTGTCCCAATAATCTTGAATTTTTTTTTAATTTAAAAATGAATTTATTGTTATTATTAATCACATATTAATTAAGAAATTTTTAAAATAAGCTTAGATGATTTATTTAAAACAAACTGACAAATTAGTCCAGCATTCTTGCAGTAGATGGCAGTCTAATCTAACAGCTGATCCCCTTTTTGGCCTATATCTGACCTATATTTATATATTTTTATGCTTTTATAAAAGATACATAATATATAATAACATTTATAAAGTACCGTATTTATTGTTAAAAGATCAATGAAAATCAACCCAATGCATTAAATATTATTAGCTACCATTCTGACATCTCTTGGCAAATTTTTGAATTACTTGATTTTTTGGGCATACTTTTATGACACACTACGCCATCTTATCGGGAAAAACATGCGTAACACCTTCGCTTCCGTAGCCCCTTAACTTCGAAATGTACATAAGCTAAAAATAAAAACCTTTTGAAACTTAACCTAGTGTTATTTATTTATCTATAATCAGATAAGAATTTAATTAAATTTAATGAATGTTTTAACTAGTGCCACGGTGAATTCTTTGTATAATATTTTTTTAATTTAATTTTATGGCATTTTCGGTAGTTGAAACTATATAGGCCTATTATAGAATGTCTTTTTGTGGGAGATAACAAATTTCTTCTTCAACCATCATCGTCTCAGTCCGATATCGTACGATTTTCGACTTTATAGAGGAATTGTTGCCTGCCTTCCCGCGAATATATTTATACCATTTAGGTTGACATTATCAACATTGAATTAGCTTACTCGTTTCGAGCTTAAGTTTCTTTTAAGCACAATTTTTGGGGTAATTCTTCACCCCTTTACAGGCCCCCTGCTTTAGAAATATTGAAAAAATATAAATTATTTATTAACTCTCTCAATGTCAGTTAAGACGATACTGACTTCATTATTCAAATTAACAATATATTTCATTATCTATTGAATGGAATATCGATCAATTGAATATTCACAAGTTTTCTTAACTGAATGGAAATTCGAGTTAATAAATAAAAGGCCTCAAGGCCTATCTTTGTAACGAGTGTAATTGGTGTTCGATACGTCTGAAATTATTCATGCTTATTGAATTTATTTATTTTTTTTATATCTACTTAGGAAGTTACGTCTCCTTTCTTTGTGTATTGACGTTACACTTATTTTAATCATTTGATACTGATGATTAAATGACTTGATGTAAGTTAAAATTAAATGCGACTTACTTTGAATAATTCTAATATATTTTACGTAATTATTGGTATATTAATAAAAATAGAAATAGAAAATAATTTTTGATATTTGTGTTACCCTTCTAATGAAAATTCGTTAATCTAAATGCTATTTGCCTATTAATATGAATAGTCTAATCAATATGTGAATTAATATTGTAGTCGAGTTAATTTGTTGGGCAAATTGGGAAACAATATAATCACTATAAAAACAATACTTTCTCTCTATATATATTAACATATATAGAGGTAAGAGAAAGTAAAAAGTTGGATGAAAATCGAGAAAACTTGGAAATTTTCGTTTGTGGATGTTTAACTATGAGCCAATTGAAGTTATTTTGGCTGCCTATCTTGCAGGCGATTGAAGAGATGTTTAATAGGGAATAAAGCAGTTAAGGCCCCATATGCTCAGGAGCCCACATCTTGTGGGTTCGTGGATGGCGACCACGAGCTGGGACTGGCAGTCATTCTGTTCTTTACATGTCTGTCCCTTCCTTCTATATTTTCAATATGCATCAGACCGTGCGAGGGGCCGTCCTCTTCTTTTTCTTCCGTTCGCAAAACCCCATATCGCCGACCCCGCAATGCGGGAATAAGGCCAGGAAAGAAGAAGAAACCAATTAAGGCCCTCGGGCTTGTTGTAGAGGTTAGCGAGCTGGCCTTGTATACCAAGTGTCGCGGGTTCTGATCGCAGGCAGTCCGATGGTTTTATATAAGCCATTTGGCATAAATAATAATGCCTGGACCCCAAATACTGTATAAATATCAACGGTAATCAACGGTTATCGTCAGTCTTATATGGCCTGAGTTGCCGAAAAGACTGTGTGATTGTGTGTGTAAGTGTGAGTGTGAATGAGTGAATGTGAAAAAAATCAGTTAAAATTATAATCCTGAGTCGAAGAGAACTCGAGTTCTAATCCACCTAATGGCAAGAAAACTCTATTTGAGATGCCTCTTCCTGAGGAAGGAAACGGGGACCCATCTCTGTCTTCCCAAATTACTCCTCAGAGTACTCACGTGATAGGTCTGACACTAATGACCGAAGAGAAGAGAATATCTTATTCAAATGTAGGACCTATAGATCTCGAAAAATATTCATCTATTTTCTCCTGAAGAAGGAACCCACCTCAATATTTTTTTTTTTTTGTCTCTCATTAGAGATTAATTCCAATTATAGAGAGAGAGGTGGAGGAGACATTGGCAATGTTTGAAAATTTTTACGGTTAGTAGGATTTGAACCCGAGTTGTAGAGCAACACTAGATTCGTAAATCGCCGCTTATCCGATTAGCTTCTCCCAATTAATTACTCTTCAGAGTAACCACGTTTCAGTTCTGACACTAATAACTGAAAAATAACAAGATCTTTCAGGCAACATTCACAAATAATGCATTATTTATTTTATAGTAGGAAATATTCATTTTATTGAAATAGAAAGTTTTAATTTTGTTACTTGATATTATTATTTATTTACTCCAGGCTACCCCTATTTTGTCGTTCATTAGATTCCCCTAGAGATGATCCTCTTTAAAAAAAGGACATTAAGGATTATCTTTTATTTTTATTCGGTAAATTACCCAATTTTTCGCCCCTCTTGTTGCTTACTTAATTGTAGATAATTGGTTGAAGCGCAATTTAAACTTAAAATTGTTTCTAATTATTGTTACATTTATAAATAGATAGTAACTCTGTTAAATAATTGCACCCGCCATTATGGAATTTTGCCAATTGATTGACTTGTCAATGGATAACAAAAGGACATTGGTTCGTTCTCTCCTTTATTATGAGCTGTCTGCATGCCAAAGGGTAGTCTTTTGCTCTTTATTAAATCCAATCCAATCATACGCGTTTTCTCTCTTTTAGAAAAAATTTATCTTAAATTACATTGGTTTTCTACTAAGAAAAAAATTCTTATAAAGAATTTTAATATAAAATATTAAATTTTAAATCGCTCCCATTAATAGAAGCGAAGCAAACTGGGGAACTGAACTTTAAGCTATTGAAACATAATGAGAAAATAAATTATTGTTTCTCATCGCACATTTATTTCCATTTCCATTGTTATTCACTTAGAGAAATCTACATATAACTACCCTCTCAAATTTTTTGAAAATCTTAATAACGTTTTCTAACTGTTATTAGGCCTGTTCAAGTTTTAAATTTGAAGAAACCTCCGTCCCAGAATCTTCATGTACTTATTAAATATTCAAATATGTGTTGATATTATGGATACAAACTTGAAGATTTATTATTAGAGGAATTTTTAATCATAGATCACATTTTTGTATTGAATATTTATTAAAATTATTAATACTGTACAACATTTCGACTGCTTATTCTGCAGCCGTTATCAAGTACTGTGCACTTGCTTCGACTCAAGTGAACCAACTGTCATGTTCGTTACGTGCCTTTTTATATACAGCGACGTCAGTGTCATCTGTCGGCATTTCTGTGAAGTTAGATTCAAATTTTCCCGCTATTTTCACTCATTTCCATGAAGTTACTCACAATTATCAAAGCAAGTGTTTACATAAAAAGCATGATGTTACAATAAGTTTCCTGAGTTTGATTTTGGAGATTTATATATTGATATGATTTTGTAGAAACAGTATGCATTAATTAAAATTAATTGATTTGTAGGTTTAATCTCGTTTTGTAGTATTCGAGCAGGTTAATAATTTACTGCATTTACTGTCGGAAATGTTTATTTGGTTGACGACTGCTGCAAAGTACAGTTTCGGTCACATAGAACTGGCCAGCATTAGACCTGAGAACAATTGTATATTTGTTTTCCAAATATTTATATATAGGCTATTTGTTTATTAGAATTGGCCTATGTTTCTTGGTCTTAGGCTATATATATTTTTTTTATCTTCAAATAAATTTCTTATATTATTTCTATTATTAATATTCATATTCACATCCCATTCTTCTAACAATTATTATAATCATTCTATATTAAATATCTTCCCATGAAACTATTTTTATTATCAAATAATTAAGAAGAAAAACGAGATTTTCTGAATAAACATATCTAATGAATAATTTTAATTGATGAGAATTTCAAGACTTGTTTCTTCGTATAAGTCTTTTATTTCTGTTGAAACGGACATAACGCAGATTATTTCTTTAAAATTATTTTCTTGTTTCTAAAGAAAATCTAAGAAACGTGGCATATGATAGATTTGGTAATTTAATATTCCACTCTTTATCTAATATTATTATAATTTTGACAAATAAAATGGTTGATGATTTATAAACTTGAAATACGTTAATATTTCGCAGCTCGTTTGACGTTGGTTTAAATAATTCAATTTGAACAAGTGAGATAAAAAAAATAATTCAAAAGACAAGAGACATAATAAACTAGAAATGTAACAAGAAAATTTTGCATAATTTAATATTCACTTGAATTGTTTCGTAAAATTCAACAAATGAAGCAAAAACTGTCTTGCTCTGCTGATTGCGTTATAAGAATACATCAGCTCCAACCAAGTTCTTTAGCATTTAGGAGGGAGATTCTGGGAGGTTGTCACCACTAAATTCTATTTATTTAACTTAATTATTGATGAAGTAGCAGGACGGATACAGGACCGGTACAGCTTTGCGAGTTTCTCACACACAGTGTTCGCAACAACAATTAGAAGCTGTAGATTATTTTTATCTTTTGAAAATCTGGCAAAATGGTTGGCAAACTGACAAGCTTACAACCCCATTCTTTAAACTTTAAAATGCCTTTCAAATTACCTTTGAGCGTTCCAATTTATTTCAATACTCATCGGGTGTCATGAACCTCCAATTTTCAGCTTCGACTAAACATTCAATAAACTGCTGTTCGATTATAGGCTATATATATTTTTTCAATTTAAAATCTTTTTCGACATCGGAGGCCTTTAGACCTCGTCTCTATTTGTAGGCAGTGGAATCAATTGTTGTCGCATTAAAGGGGATTCGAAACTCTGACCCTTGGACCAGGAAGCAAGAATTCTACCACTGTGCGGTAGCGATTAGTTAAATTAAAATCCTTGCAATCTAATCAATAATAAATTTCTAGGAAGCGACCGAATATTCGGTTTCGGCCAAAAACCAGCAGAAACCTGAGTTTGAAAAGATGGGATGAGACTCACACACAAAAAAAATTTGCCGGAAGCCTGGAAAGGGGTGGAAAAAAATTAGATTTCCACGAGAGGAGAAAAAAAGTTTCCACTCGACCGAAAAGGGGCGGAAATTAAAATGATTTTGACGGAAGGGAAAAAGTTTCGGTCGGACCCTACAAATTTCAGTTCTTCATCTTCAGGAACTAAGCTCTGTCTTGTATCTTGTCTCTTCTGTCTATTCAACTACGTTGGTCATTTGTGTTAGCTACTTCCAGAAAGCAAAAACGAATTAATTTTTGCAACCCATGATATACAGTATATTCCAATATTTTTATTTCCTTGAGTTTTTAAATAACCATTCTCCTTTGGCGTTTGGACTTAAATCGATTATGATTCTGATTTAACAATTAAAATCGGAGGCTTTTATTTTTGGCTGCTCTTGCCCCGTTTCCTGTTATACAAGTGCACATTTTAAATATTCTATATAGATATAATAACTTACATTCTCAGGAGCTTACGTTAATTGTGATTACATGAATGGCGACCATGAGTTACCCGATCTAAGACTGGCTTTCTTCTATGCCAATCTTATTATCGGCTGCATCTTTAATTTCTTCTATATTATTAATTTCCAAATTTCAAATAACTAATCTCTGATTTGATAATGAAAGTTCTTCTGATATAACTCTAAAAGTGCTTTATTTATTAATAAGGTCTTACCCGGCATCTAAGCATTAGAAAGTTAAATAAAATTTAAACTCTATAAATAATAAATAAGATAAAAAATTTGAAGTTAATAATAATAATAAATAGTTTGATTTGAAATTTTGCAATTATATACCAAAAAGAAAGAGAGAAGGAATAATGTGAAATGATAAGCGATAAGCGACCTTTGCAAGAGCCTTGAACTTTCTTTTTTCATTTAATGGATTTATTAAGTCGACCACCCATCAACAACTGAATGTATGTTGATGGGAGGGATGATGTTGTTGTTGTTGGTTTTTTCCCTGCGGGAGAGATTATGATCTTTGATCCAGCGGGGTACTACATATATAGTATGTAGATATACAATTGTTACTGTATATGGATGAGGAGCCGAGGGGCTCCGCCTCTGCTTATCGATTTGGCCCAACACAGAGAGAGAGAGAGAGAGAACACCGGCCATATTATATATCTAACTACGTTTTCTGCGAAATAGCAAAATCGATAAACCATCGGTTCCAAAAAGGAATAATTCCTGCAGATGATTTGGTAATGACTCCGAAACGCTAACGATCAATTAGAAGATTTTAGGGAGCGAGATATTGAATTAGATAAGGTACAGTAGAAAATCGATAATCCGAAGCAATTGGAGATAGGCGTGTGTCAGTCTGTGTGTGTGTGTGTGTCCGTGAACAAAATATCTCAAGAACGAAAAGAGCTATGAGGTTGAAATTTTATATTTAAGTTAAGCACCCCACTGGCACGTGACACAAAGCTTTTGAACAAAATCGGTCAAAAAACTACTATTGCTTTACTGATATACTTTTTCAGTTTTTTTGGATTTTCTCAAAATTCGTTCTAACGATTTTGATTAAAATTCAAAATCAATTATTTTTTTTTAGATGCTCTTTAAAATGTATATTCTCATTTTACTCTTGAAATCTTATGAAGACCACTTTACTCTTGTACTGTACTTCATAGAAAAGAAAGGAGAAATGGTTGCCATGGTAACAGAATATAAATTTTACATCTTGAATTGAAATGTAACCTACAATCGAAAACTAAATATATTTCAACACAATAAATCTGGTGTGACAAGCACAGTCCACAACATCTCTTGCCGAAATTCGTGTGCTTTGACACCAGATTTTGCCGGATGGAACAGAATTTTATTAAAATAAATGTTTTATTTTTAAATATTAAGTAAAGCCTTTTAATAATTTTCCCTGCAAATTTCGGAATATACAACCCAATTCGCTTGGCGTGGTTATGGTTGCGAATCTCTAAGGGGTTTCAGCAGCCTCTCGAATCTTTCTGTTCTCTAGTAAAGTTTCTGGACTTTTGATACTCTTTACTCTTGTACTTCATAGGAAAGATAGGAGAAATGGTTGCCATGGTAACAAAATATGAATATTTTTTTCTATGTTTATATATTTGACTTCTAATATATCGGCGGAAACTAAATATATGTCGACACAAAAATTCTGGTGTGACCGGCACAGCACATAGAATTTTGTTTAGATTTTTTAAGACGTTACCTCTTAAATATTTGCAGATAGTTTAAATACATGCAAATATCAAGTTTTAGCTCAAGTGGTGCAAAACAGCTAAAAGTTTAAAAAACAAAAAATCAAATTTTTGCAGTTTTTTTTTTAAAACTTTGGACACCCTTAATAGAATTTATACAACCCCTGAATGCAAAAAACATTTACGATATTCTATAGATCTTTAACTTTCCAAAAAAAAAATTAATTTACTCTATATGTCTTATGGTACTTTTGGAATCAGCGCTATCCATATATCTTACAATATCCCGACACCAAAATCACTGTTAGACTGTGTTATTAGTTTCGGGATCCAATTCCCTCTCAGCGTATTATTATTAGATTAGCGGTTTTGAGATTCAACTACTAATTAACATCATTAATGATTAATTTGTCAAGTGGCTTTAATATATTCCCTAAGACAAAGTTTGAATTTTAAAAATCTACTAATCTCACCTTTTTACTTTCTCAATTTAGGGGGGTTCAGGAGCGACGTCTAAACGCACTTAAAAAAAAACTAGACTATTATAAGGAATCTTTGAATGCGGTTTTTTTAAATTGAATTAAATTCATAAAAGATTATTGGGACATCGAGCTATAATTTTTTTAATGACTTATAAAAAAATTATCGTAATTAATTTTTTTTTTTTTTATCAAGCAAATACAAAAAACAATCTGCTCCCAATAATCTCTATTTTTTTTTTTTAAATTTAAAAATGAATTTATTTTTATTATTAATCACATATTAATTAAGAATTTTTAAAATAACCTTAGATGATTTATTTAAAAACCAACTGTCAAATTAGTTCAGCATTCTTGCAAAAGATGGCAGTCTAACAGACGATATAGTATTAGCCTATATCTGACCTATATTTATATATTTTTATGCTTTTAGAGATACATAATATATAATAAAATTTATAAAGTATTTATTGTTAAAAGATCAATGAAAATCAACCAAATGCATTAAATATTATTAGCTACCATTCTGACATGTCTTGGCAAATTTTTGAATTACTTTTTTGGGCATACTTGTTATGACACCCTACGCCCTCTTATCAGGAAAAACATGCGTAACACCTTCGCTCCCGGACCCCCTTAAGAGATATGCATCTCTTGTTCAGATTGTCGCGTTTTGGTGCGAGGAAGAAATGTCTTCCCTTAGGACAAGTATTCCTAATTTCCCTCCATCGCATACCACTTGTTTATTTGCTCAAATATTCTCATACGCAACTGAAATTATTCATTCATGCATTTGAACATAATTCTACATTGTCTGTTTTATGTACTTCCCAGGTGGATGAATCTAGATAGCATAGATGGTTTCACAAATTCCTTTTAAAGATGAAATTCCGAATTCCACATAGATTTTCAATTAGTGTCCACTAGAGGGTGTGTTGGAAAAAAAGGGTGAGCTCTTTTAAAGGAGAAGGATTATAATAAATATTAAACACTCTTTTTTTTTTTGAGCTTCAAGTTGAAATGATTTTGAACAATATAGATAGACAAAGGAAAGAGGATAAACACATGAGTGAACCAGAACAATATCAATATCTAGAACTATTTTTATCCAACTTGCAAAGCGATTGAGAGATGTTTGTAATGAAAGAGTAAGAGGGAAATGAATCCGAAATGGAATACAGTTCTCTCTTTCTCGTTATTATCCATTAGTCTTATTAGGTTAGCCCCCCTCTCCCTTTTCGTTCAACCGAACACATTTATGTTAATAGAGTCAGCCAATGGGCTTCTCTTGATTGACAATCTTGCTTGATGGAATTGTTCAAAATGGACTTACTACCCAAATTTGGTCATTAAATTGAAATAAAAAAACAAGATTCCATTTGTACCGTTTGGTAACCAACTAATGGAATTGGCTAAATTACACTCCGACCCATTTTATTATTGTTGCATAGAAATATTTAATTGAATAAATAATGACGTCCTCGCTTGGTGTAGGGATTAGCGTGCTGGTCTTGTATACTAAGGGTCGCGGGTTCGGATCCCAGGCAGACCGATGATTTTATTTGGATACCAAATGGCTTAAATAAGAATGCCTGGACCTGCGATCATGTCAAAAATTCGATGTCGATATTTTAATGGATATTCATGTTTTGAGATCCCCTGAGTCCAAAAAAGTGGATACTGATGTGGAACCATTCGCAAATTGGCCTGTGTGTGAGTGTGGACATTTTTAACCATGAAGCAAATGAGCTACGAGGTTGAAATTTTATATTTAAGTTAGGTACTCCCCGAACTCGTGAAAATAGCTTTTAAACAAAATCGGCCAAAAAGTACTAGTTCTAGTAGGCAATGGCTAAGCCAGCTAAGCTGAGAATTACGGAGTCCCAAGTCTCAACACGGCTCGGGTTCGAACCCAGCTTGCCGCAAATAATTCAACGAAGTTTTCTCTTAGGGTATGAAAGGGGAATAGCCCCACCGTGGTATCACAAAGGGCCTAATTGGCTTAAGTGTGTTCCCTCTCTGGAAACGGCCACTTCAACCTAACCTAACTTTTCTGATGTACTTTTTCAGTTTTTTGCGATTTTCTCAAAATTCGCTGCAACGATTTTATTTAAAATTCATAAATGAACTATTTTTTAGATGCTCTTTAAAAAGTATATCAGTGAAATTTTTCGTGGAAATTGTTTGAAGTACACTTTACTGATGTGGAAGTATTCGTAGCACAGCGCCATCTATAAATCATCGCGTGGCCAAGTTTGGAATTAAACTGCCAAGAGCAACTAAATATATCTCGACACAAAAAATCTGGTGTGACAGCACGGTGCACAACTTTCTCTTACCGAAGGGTAAGAGAAAGTTGTAGTGCTGTGCGTCAGTCACTCCAGATTTTCTTGGAGGCTTCCTAACCAAGATTCAGCTGTATGCCAAAAGATTTCATAATATATTTAGAAAATTTATTTGATCGGTCGCTAATGCTCAGGGGCCCACATCTTGTGGGTACGTGGATGGCGACCACGAGCTGCCCTAGCTGGGACTGACAGTGCTTCTTATCTTTGCATGTCAGTCTCTTTCCTTCTATATTTTCAACAGGCGTCGGACCATGTGACGTGCCGACCTGTTCTATTCCTTCCCGGTCGCAAAACCGGTCGCTACCAGCTGGCGTTAGATAGATTTCGTCTTTCTTGGGTACCTCTCCAGAAATTATGTTGTCCCTGTGACCAACTCGCTGTTCCTTTCCGCTTGGCGTTGCTTAACTACAACGATCTCGGTGGCTGTTCCTCTTCGCCTAGGCCATCCATAGTCACCGGCTTTCCCAGAATTATTTCATTTAACATTTAACAAACACTTATTTTTTTATTTCTTCACTGTCCAAATTATTGCTCTTTGATGATTGGAAAGAAATAATGTCAGATGGATGGATAAAAGCAAACAATTGATTGACACCCAATCGAATAGAGAGAGAGAGAAAAAAAGAAAAATTCATTTTACATACTTACATACATATATATATATATATATCGAGACGTCTGTCTTTTTCAGTTGAAAATAAACAAAAAAAAAAAAGAGAAATGATCTGGTTTCGAGTTGTTGGGGGGTAGTCGCTGCTTGGCTGCGCAACAATTCCAAGTGACAGCTCATAAGCCGTCCGGGGGCGGCGTTGACAGCAGGGAACTCTTTCCGTCCTTGTCACTCTCATAGTGGGTTTATGGAAGAGTGAAAGAGATAGATAGATAGAGAGAAAGAGACGCCCTCTGGCAATGAGAGCAAACACCGCACACACACATACACAGACTCTTTCCTTCTCGAGGGGCAATCGTTCATTCGATTTACACATTAGATAAATGAGGGAGCCACAAATCAAGATCAAAGAGTGAGAGAGAAATCTTATTCGAATTTCAAGTGCTGGTTCACAAAAAAAAAAAAGAAGATTAAACTATCACCTAAAGTAATAATTTTAATTAATATTGTCATAATCAATTGATGATACAGCTTACTGGTATTTATAAAATATATTTGATTTGATGTTATTCGCTCAGGGGCCCACATCTTGTGGGTACGTGGATGGCGACCACGAGCTACCCTTGGGAAGACAGTCCTTCAGTTATTTCTATGTCTGTCCCTTCCTCTTTTCAACAGGCGTCAGACCGTACGACGGGCCGGCCTATCCTATTTCTTCCGGTCGCAAAAACGCTTGATAGGGTTGGATGGAAATAGTGAGGTCCGCCGACTCCGCATCGCGGGAAAAAGGCGAGGACAGAAGAAGAAGAAGAAGAAGATTTCATTTGATGTTATCGATTAAGATAGCAAATTTGCGAGATGGGTTTGTGCTTATGATTGGGCAAAATTGCGCCCCCTTCAGTTGGAACAGGACCGGGCGGACTAGGTTTATTCCCAATCCGGGATAAAAGTAGTCCACCCGCTGCGAAAGCGTGGAGGTCCTGGTTCGACTCTTGGGAGTGCAATTTTGCCCAATCATAAGCACAAACATATCTCGCAAATTTGCTATCTTAAACGATATATTGACTGACTAATTAACAGTCTCTCAGGTTTATTCTCTAAAAACAGGCTTAAAATTTAAAATAAACAAATGGGTGTTAAAAAGTAATGTAGAAACAATCTGCTTTAAAAAAATGCTATTCTCTAAACAAAGTTTTAACAGCGACGTTAATGTTGCTTTTATTTCAAAGCTATCAAAATCATAACCTTACTTTTTAGGTTAAGGACGCCATTTTTTTAAACACGACGTTAAAATATTAAAGGCACTCGCTAGACATGGCATTAATTTTTAACACTATTTACTAAATGTTAACGCTTTGGCTTTAAATTTTTGTTTACAGAATAGCTATTTGAGGGAAGTGATTTTGAATAACTTGAGGGAAGTGATTTTGAATAACATTTTTTAAAGCTGATTGTTTTTACATTACTTTTTAACACCCATTTGTTTATTTTAAATTTTAACGCCTGGTTTTAGAGAAAAGACCTACCTGTATGTGAGCGTTGATTGAAAAAATACCATCTTTAAAAAAAAGCTATACCTATTAGGGGAATTTTTAATTATAGAACACATTTTTACTTTCTCTTAGCCTATATATGAAATATATAGAGAGAGAAAGTATTGCGATCATGTCAAAAATTCGATGTCGAGATTTTGATGGATATACATGTTTTGAGGTCCCCTGAGTCCAAAAAAGTGGGTCCCGCAAATTGGTCTGTGCGTGTGTGCGTGTGTGCGTGTGTGCGTGTGTGTGGACAGATTTTTAGCATGAAGGAATTGAGCTACCGGATTGAAATTTTATATTTAACTTAGGTACCTTCCCACACGCTCAAAATAAGCTTTTGAACAAAATCGGCCAAAAAGTACTAGTACTTTACTGATGTACTTTTTCAGTTTTTTTCGATTTTCTCAAAATTCCCTCCAAGGATTTTTTTTAAAATTCAAAAATCAATTATTTTTTAGATGCTCTTTAAAATGTATATTCTCATTTTGCCGTTGAAATCTTCTGAAGACCACTTTACTCTTGTTCTTCATAGGAAAGATAGAAATGGTTGCCATGGTAACGGAATTTAAATCTTTTTCTTTTTATTAGATTTAAAATCAATTATTATTTAAATTCCCATTTATTTTGTTTTATTTCTGTTTTAATTGTTTCAAAGAAAACATATATATATATCTCTCCCACTTGCAAACATTATCGTCTGTCTCTCCGCCTTCTCTCATAGGCCTAATGTTAATTTCCTATAGGGATTTGTATGTTAATTTCGATTCAAAAGGGGGTCCCCTTTGGAACTTTTTACGCATTTAAAATTTTTTTTTCCAATTCTTATGAAATTTTGTATTTATTTACGATTCTATATTGTGTATAAAATGTCCAAATATGAGATTAAAATTTTGAAAAATAACCATAGTTTATTTCAAGCAGTCAACATTTAAAATGCAAGTTTGAAACTAAGGTGCTATGGGAAACTAAATATATCTCGACACAAAAAATCTGGTGTGACCAGCACAGTGCGCAACTTTCTCTTACCGAAGGGTAAGAGAAAGTTGTGTGCTGTGCGCCAGTCACACCAGATTTTTATATTAATTATTTATTACCTTGAGGGACACACAGGGATATACACGTCCACACCAGGGACACACACAGTAGGTCGAAAGTGACCAGAAGAAAAAGTGTCGTGTGTCCCTGGTGTGGGCGTGTATATCCCTGTGTGTTCCTGAAGGTTCACTATGCAGACCTGCTGCGGGCATCTGTATCCCTCGATCTTTTTTAAACATTTCTACTCGGGTAATCAAATTATCTTAAATCATGTTTCTCTCTCTTTTTTTATAATTCTTTTTTCTTTTCTTGATTTGTTTATCCGTTTTTTTTTGCGATGGAGATACGATGATCTCTCTTTCTCTCTCGTTCTGAGAAAAACCCTCTGAGCCGATTCCAATAAGCTGATATTGAATGTTGCTATTTGAAAGGTGAATCTGCTTGCTTTCTTCTTCTTTTTATGTTGAGGGAAATAAAAAGATTTTCACTCTAATGTTTGTACGATATAGTGATAGAATTGAAATTCCAAACAAAAAAAAATCTGTTGTGTCTAACCAGATATCACATAACTTTCTCTTATATTCGATATTCCGAAGTTGTGCAATGTACTATCGCATCTATTGTTTTTGTTTTTAGAAAATAGTAGTATCTTCATTTTTTTCTAATACTCTTGCCTCAGCTCTTATTAACTAGCTATCCCTCGGATATCAGTTCTAGTTATGCTAATCATATGATTAAATAAGAGCCCTCTTCTTAGTTTTTTAATTTTTTTTGGTTCCTGACCAGAGATCTTTCTGCCTGTTTCACAACATACATAGAAATTATATACATATAAAAATAACATGTAGACATTATACATAGCTAACTATCTAAGACCTCAAGTTCGATATAAGGGGTGAAATTGGAAACAAACCTTTTTTTCTTTTAGAAATTTTTAAATTTTGTTAAAAAATCAATTAACTTTAATTAATTAGCTACCAATCCAATTGAAATATATAGAGACGGGTTATTTCACCTTTCATAACAAATAATTAAAAATCTGGTGTGGTTGGTCGCACAGCACACAACTTTCTCTTATCTTCGGTAATCGAACGTGCCGAACTTAAATATAAAATAAACCTCCCCTCCCTAATCACTTCCCCCCAACTATAATTTTCACAAAACTTCCAACAATGGCACCCCCCTGGTAACATATTTCCCCTGGTGTTAATAAAACTCAAGAAAATTAAAATATCTTCTGGCCTTTATTATTACAGATACGAAAATAATGTCAACTAGGGAAATAATTTTTATAATCATTTATAAAAGCATTTTGTCATATTGAATGGGAGAAAGTAACGATTTGCAAAACATCTGTTGATTGTACTGAAGATGATTCCATATCACTCGGGTCGAAATATTTACAAATAAACGGATAATACGCATAAGTATTTATTTTTTGACCGACGGTCCTTATAATTAATATTTGATTGGAATTATATATCGATAATTTGCTATCTGTCGGATACTAGTTGACTGGAACTGTAGTATAAAAAAAACTTGGTTTTATCTAGGAACATCAGTACCAAACGGGTGGGGACAATGCATTTACCTGCTAGTAGATCCCCGTATAAATATATGTAGTTTATAAATTATTTATGAATGTCCAAGCATAATAATAATAATATTGACATCCTCTAATTTTATTTTATTTTATATTTGAGATAAAAATGTTTGATCGACATCTTTGTTTATAAATATATTATTCATCGATAAAAAATATATTCACTCGATTATGTAAAGATTATCTTGGTTTCGTTTAATTATATATATATCAAGTTCAAGGCGTTTGTTTCTAATTTAATAAATATGTATAATACAAAGAATTCACCGTTGGCACTAGTTGAAAAATTCTTAAATTAAATTAAATTTTCATCTAATAAAATTTGTAAATTACTTAGTTTATCTATATTAGATCTACAATTTAATTAAATACGTATATACCCCGATTCACTGAAAAAAAGAATTATTGTCCTCTAAAATAAATATAAATTTGTTACTGAAATCAATTTTTTTATTTTTTAGGTGGAGGCATCAGACACACTGACATCGGTGGCTGCCCGGTTCGACACTACACCGTCCGAGCTTAAAAAGCTGAACCGACTGCCAGCCGGAACAGTTTTTCCCGGACAGGAACTACGTGTCCCGGATAAAAGAGGCGAAGGAAGTGGACCAGGTCCTGGAGGAGGCACCGACGACTCTGTAGACCTCCCCGAACCGGGCGTAGAGCGTCTGCATGAGGCCGAAGAGTCCGACGACCTCTTGCACGCTCAGATTAGCCAGGAAGATGGTTCGTTTATTTCTATCTTTTATTAATAAAAGTTCGGATTATGTAATGTAGCACAACTCGGATTGCCCTCTTGTTGGGACTGGAAAATGGGAAATAATCTCACTTTCCTCAGTGGCAGACACAAAAGAGAAGCTATATTTTTATTGATGTAACAGAGGGATGTATGACTTTAGAGTAGATGTTGAAGAGAAAGAAAAAAACAAGAAGAAAATGCACCCATGTTACAGTTTCTTTATTGGGATCAGCCCACGGCTAACGTTTCGGTTTGGATCGTTATGGACCCTGTTATGCAATGGTGTGTGTAAAGACCAAAAAA
>JAKCPI010016638.1:0-41483 GCA_023213315.1 Euborellia annulipes | reverse complement strand
GTCGCGGGTTCGGACAGTCCGATGATTTTATTTAAGCCATTTGGATACCAGATGCTACTAGAAGTCAGGGCAGAAGAACAAATGACGAGGCTGACGTCAGGCGGTGCAGAAATTCGCTATAAAATGCAAGGGACGGAAGACTCGAGAGCTCCATTTTTACAAAGCGCCTTTAACACAGCTCAAAAATGAACCAATCAAGAGCTCAACATTTAAACACAAATAAATAATTAAAACAGATATAATAATTAAAACAAAATAATTAAATTCATATAAAAACAAATTAAAGCAAAAAATATTGAAAATAAACGAAGAAAGAAGAAACGAAGCAAAGAAGAAAGAAGAAAAATACAACAATTATAAAAAATCAAACAATTAAAAAAAAAACACATCAAAAATCAACAATCAAAGAATCTGCGAGTTGACGTCCTACACCGAGTTCTGACATCCTATATGATCGACATTTCGGTCTTCAAGGAAGCTGCCTTCGTCGAGCTGAACGACCACATAGCCGCCGAAGACATCGATCCCGAAAATCAACAAATCATCAAACATCTCTATACAGATAAGCTCAACTCACTAGAATTTTCTTGCCAAATAATAATATCATTAAAAAGAATTTAAATGAACTAAAAACTTTTAAAGAAATAATAATTAAATTTAACTTAGCAAATAATAATAATTTAAAACGGACCTAGCAATAATAATTTAAAAAATTTATATAAAATAATTTCAAAGACATTTCGGTCAGAAAAAGGAAATTCTTCAGGCCAAGTGTTCAATAAAAATTAATTATAATACACGGTTTGAGGAATTCCATAAATTCGCTTAACTTCATTCTTTTATTTTTTAAATATTCAAAATTTAAACCGAGGTCAATGAGATTATTTTATCTAAACAAGAGAAACAATTTATATTAATGAAATTTGAATAAATAAGATTAATAAAAAGACACACATTATTTTTAGAAACCAATTTGAAAGTTAATCTCGAATCGTTAATTTTTTCCATAAATAAATTGATCATTATAATTAAAATTTATACTTTTATTGACGTAATCAAAACCCAGAGTGCAACAACTTTATATTTCAGATAATAATCAGTAATTAGTACCATTACACAGGCAACAGGGATTAGGACGATCTGAAGGCCATAATATATTATCCTAATCCTATTCAGAGAATAAAATCTTTGAATAACTTTTCTCTAAATTAAATTTTTTAAAATAAACATCAAATCATTTTTAAATAGGGAAAAGTCTGTATCAGATCAATATGTTAAGATATAGAAAGTATTGGATTCATGTCGAAAATTCGATGTCGAGATTTTGATGGATATACACGTTTTGAGGTCCCCTGAACCCTATTTCCTTTTCTTTTTTGCCTTAAATATAATAAATATATATAAATAACTACCTCGACGTCACATTAACATCGGGCGGAAGAGATGACACAGACGTCCATAATAAGATAAATAGGGATAGACTGCACGACTGCACCCAATGATATGGGATAATAATATCTCAAAAAGAAAGAAAATGCATTTTCGTATCTTTAGTCGAAAGTTGCGTATTATATAGATCCAAAAGTTGGGTGATGACTGAAAAGCTACAAAGGAATCTAACAGCAACGGAGATGAACTTCTGGATGAGGTGCTACAAACTCACAATAAGAGACAAAGTGAGAAATACCATCTTCTTCTTCTCTCCTCGCCCTGTCCCGCGGTGCCGGCTCGGCGGACCGCACTATTTCCCTTCAACCCTATCATACGTTTTTACGACCGGAAGAAATAGGACAGGTCGTACAGTCTGACGCCTGTTAAAAAGAGGAAGGAAGAGACAGACATTTAAAGAATTGAAGGACTGCCTGTGACAGCTCGGGCAGTTCGTGGTCGCCATCCACGTATCCACAAGATGTGGGCCCCTGACCAAAAAGTGAGAAATACCATCATTAGACAAAAAATGATGGTGTCCGAGCCGATAACGGAAAACATCGAAAGGAAACAACTCCCCCAACAGCACAAAATATTGCAGCCCTGTTGCAGAAACATTGCGAATCTTGGCAACATTGCAGCGGCAATATTCCAAACTAGCAATATTGCTGTTTGAGCTGCAATATTGCAACAATGTTGCCGCAATATTGTCAACATTGAGCAAGATTGCAATATTCCGTGCTGTGTGGGACTGGAATGGTATGAATATTTCATTAGAATGAAAAAGGTCAGAAACTCCTAATGTGGGTTCCACTAGAAAGAAGAAAAAAAGGAAGGCCAAGAAAGAGATGCCTGAATGGAGTGATGGCAGCCATGGAACCCAGGGGTCTAACAAGGAGTCCCCACGGGTGGTTAGTCACCGATTTTTTTCAAACTCATAGGATTTGAAGATTAGTATCTGGACATCAATTTCCTAAAGCAGTACGATGCACTACTCAAGAACACTTTGAAGACTATCAAGATTTCCGAGTTCTATAAGTTTGGATAATTTTATTTAGATCTCAACAGTGTCTGGTAGCCGAGAGAGTAAGGACAAGTCAGTAAACAAGGAGTCGCTAGTTCGTCCATTTCCACACGGAACTCCAGAAGGTTATTTAGTCCAGAGAAGAGGACTACTTTGACTAGTTCTGATTCTCGATGATTTTGATTAAGTGGATGGGAAAGATTCAAAGCGCTCGATAAATTCGGGCTAAGATTAGTCTGGCTAAAGCAAGACGCATATAAAATACGATACTCTAAATATCACAAAATAAATAAATAATTAAAAAGAATCAATGAGAATTAACAATAACACAGGGGGACAGTGATTTTGTTGAGAGTATTTGAAGCTATTCCTGGGTATTTGGGTAGCGCTGATTCCAAAAATGCCATCAGTTTTGCCCCATCACCTCTAGTCTTACAATTGTAAGTGGCGAAGTCTGTTTCGATCACTAGAGATGGCGTATAGAATGCTCACCCAACTGAAACCGGGAACCCGGACTTGCTATGTATGTATGTATATATGTAGAGTTCCCAAAAAGTGACATTTCTGTATTCAAGGATATTCTAAGCAGATATCTTATGAGATAATAATACAGTATATACGGATGATTCTAAGAATTTGGCAGGATACATCAAAATTCTCCTTCTTTGAAAACATTTGTGGGACACCCTGTATATTATCTTGGTGTTATTGCAAAAACCAACGTGTGCAAGACTTCTTCTTCTCTAATATTTAAGGCAAAAAGAAAAGGAAAGGAGAAATTAATTAAATAGACCTGCTCAGTTCAAAAAGGGCGGCGTCGTGAGAAGCGAGACAAACAAATATAAAATGAAGTATTCAGTCACTCGAAAGGGAAGTGGAGCATCGGGCCAAAATAGGGAACTCCCAAATATAAAAACTCAACCCATAAGGAGATGCCAATTTTTATTATCCCCAAGCTGTTTTGCATAAAACATTTAACTCCATCCCTAGGGATAATAAAATCCTTTTTTTGGCTTTCTAAATTTTGTTTCCATTCTAACTAATACAAACAGAATATTAAACATCTTTTTTATGTCTCTTATTATTCTTATTACCCATTGACTTAGAGAGATTATGATGTTGTTGTATACTGGCATAGGAATGAGAGAGAAGAAGCGATATCTCTTCTCCACATGGGCGTCCGCAGGGAGGGGGGCAACCAGGCACTTGCCCCCCCCCCTGTAAAATTAAAATGATAACTTTTCGCCCAGGCGGCTTCCCCTTTACATATACGCTTCCTACAATTCAATACGAATTGCTGAAATCTTTATCGCTGCCATTTACTACTGCAACAGTAGAAAGATCATTTAGTACTTTACGAAGAGTGAAAACATGGCTCCGTTCTACAATGTCTGAATCAAGAGTTGGTGGCTTGTGTATGTTAAGCATTCATAGACAATTAATTGCAAATGATGAAGATAAATTTATAAACCAAGTTATAGATAAGTTTGGTCAAGACGAAAGAAGACTGGTCTTTCTTTTTACTTTCTCTTACCTCTATATATATATGTTAATATATATAGAGAGAGAAAGTATTGGATTCATGTCAAAAATTCGATGTCGAGATTTTGATGGATCTTCACGTTTTGAGGTCCCCTGAATCCAAAAAAGTGGTTTTCGCGACATGGTCTGTCTGTGTGTGTGTCTGTCTGTGTGTGTGTCTGTCTGTGTGTGTGTCTGTCTGTGTGTGTGTCTGTCTGTGTGTGTGTCTGTCTGTGTGTGTGTCTGTGAACAAAATATCTCAAGAACGAAAAGAGCTAGGAGGTTGAAATTTTATATTTAAGTTAGGCACCCCATGGGACGTGACACGAAGCTTTTGAACAAAATCGACCAAAGAGTACTAGTACTTTACTGATGCACTTTTTCAGTTTTTTTCGATTTTCTCAAAATTTGCTCCAACGATTTTTTTAAAATTCAAAAATCAATTATTTTTTAGATTCTCTATAAAATGTATATTCTCATTTTGTGATTGAAATCTTCTGAAGACCACTTTACTCTTGTACTCCATAGAAAAGATAGGAGAAATGGTTGCCATGGTATCAAAATATAAATATTTTCCCATACTTATAAATTTTACATCTTGAATTCAATTGTACCCTACTGTCGGAAACTAAATACATGTCGACACAAAAAATCGGGTGTGACAAGCACAGTACACAACTTTCGATTACCGAAGGTAAGAGAAAGTTGTGTGCTGTGCGCCAGTCACACCAGATTTTTAATTAAAAGAATTATATATAAATATTTAGGATTTATTTTTAGAATTTAACTTTAATATTTTTTCAGCCTAAAAAATAAAAATATAAAAAATGTAAAAATACAAAAAAATGTAAAAAGCAAAAAATTCAAAAAAATGTATAAAACAAAAAATACAAAAAATCTGGTGTGACTGGCGCACAGCACACAACTTTCTCTTACCTTCGGTAATCGAAAGTTGTGTACTGTGCTTGTCACACCAGATTTTTTGTGTCGACATATATTTAGTTCCCGACAGTACGGAACATTTGAATTCAGATGTAAAATTTATAAGTATGGGAAAATATTTATATTTTGTTACCATGGCAACCATTTCTCCTATCCTTCCCTATGAAATACAAGAGTAAAGTGGTCTTCAGAAGATTTCAATCGCAAAATGTGAATATACATTTTAAAGAGCATCTAAAAAATAATTGATTTTTGAATTTAAAAAAAAATCGTTGGAGCAAATTTTGAGAAAATCGAAAAAAACTGAAAAAGTACCTCAGTAAAGTACTAGTACTCTTTGGCCGATTTTGATTAAAAGCTTATTTTTCCGGTCCCGGGGGTGTTTAACTTAAATATAAAATTTCAGCCTCATAGCTCAATTCCTTCATGCTTAAAATTGAACACACACACACACACACACACACACACCCACCCACCCACAGACAGACCATGTCGCGAAAACCACTTTTTTGGATTCAGGGGACCTCAAAACGTGAAGATCCATCAAAATCTCGACATCGAATTTTTGACATGAAACCAATACTTTCTCTCTATATATATATATTACATATATACATAGGTAAGAGAAAGTAAAAAAAAGCATTCTCAGTATACATCCACCATGCCGCGATGAGAAAGCTTTAAATACTGAGATGTATAACATTATGAATATCAAAGTACGTTTTTTTTTTAACTTATCTGGAAGTGACTTGCCCCCCTATGCAAAAAAACCCTGCGGACGCCCTTGCTTCTCCATAAGTTTTCAATTATAGGATCTATTTCTTTTCAATCATTTGTGTCAGAAATTCTATTTTTTCTTAAAAACTGACAGATTCCAGATTTCGAAATTAAAACCCATCCCTGCAAATTATTAATCCCTCCCACATTTCGTCGTTAGCATTCAATTTCGAACCAATAAAATAAATATTACTTAATTATAAAAGATTGTTTAAATATTTATTACATATTTAATACAATGTTTCAACTAGGGTCCGACCGAAACCGAATTTCCGCTTCTATTTTAGTTTCGGCTTCTATTTTAGTTTCGGCAAAAACAGAAACTTGTATAATCATGTTAAATTTCCAAAGTGTTTATTAAACTTTTTCTTAGATATCCACTATAGACAGTTAATTTTGTTAACAAATAAAATAACACAGTAACAAAAATATATTTATTGATATTGTATAGGCGCCCGAAGTATGCCGAAGGTAAAGCGAGAATACACGAACTTAAATTTCAGCTGAATTTTGGTCTAAATCGTAAATGAAACCGAAACTTCGGTCTGTTCCTAGTTTTAACTAGAGCCTACGGTCAAGAATTTAAACCTCAATAGGATTATTATTAATAATTGTTTCTTTTTGTTTCAGGTAAGTCATCTGGCACAAATTTCTACGTAAGTTAACCAAATAGACGTATAAAATTTTGATTTACTTGAAGGTATGCAACCAAAATGACTGTTAATTTCAATAATCAAATTACTCGTAATTTTTAAATGTGACTTATAACCTTTTTGATGACCAATAAAGAGGTTAGAAATAAAAAAAAAGCGAAACATTAATTTTTAAGTTTAATGAATTCATTGCAAACGATTTTACGATATGTTATAAATTTAAAATGTTTGGTAACACTAAACTGAGAGTGAGTGTTATTAATATGACTGATGATGATGATGATCTGGCAACACTCAATAGTTAAGCCCCACAGATAGGACTCAATTTAGGATAGAGGGGGGGGGGGGGGGGGGGTTCAATTAAAATCGCAAGTGCTCGTGGGAGGTCCTCTCATGCATAATGCAAAATATTTCACACCTCTGGCTGACTGGATGGCATTGTGCGAGACAAAGTGAATGTGTGTGTGTGTGTGTGTGTGTGTGAAGTGCCTACTATCTCTCATATTAGTGAGGGAGGTGGGGGGGGGGAACTTCGTCTCTCGAATAATAACATTATATAATAGCCCCGATGTTTATTTAAGCATTGTTCGTTTTGCATAATTCAGAGGGAATTAAAAAAAAAAAATATACTTCTTTTCAAAGTCAAATCACCCACAGTGTGGTGGGGAGAATAAAATTCTTTAGAGAAATGCATCTTCGGTCTATTTTGGTAATATAAATGCATCGCTTAGGATAGAAAGTTGAACGAATTCCTAGCAAATGAGGAGGTGGTCGCTTATAATGTAAAGAAATTGAGGGAAAAGATCAAGCAACAAATGACCGTTTGCAACAAAACATCTTAGATCTTAAGCTCGTCTTACAATTCAGGTCTTAAGATCTTCTATTTGTGCCTCCATCGCATAAATAATAACAATAATATATATTTAATTCAAAATTGTTCAATAGGTAAAATATCACACTTCGCTTTTTAGGTTATGGAAGGCTCAAGACGAGCTTAAGATCTAAGATGTTTTAGTGCAAATGAGCATTAAGACTTTAATTTCATAGAACATACATAAGCTTATATATTTTTTATTATATTAATTAGAATTCAAGAGGAGTCAAATTTATAAACATGGGCCCTCGGGGCTTGGTGCTAACCTCGTAACCTCGTATACCAAACGTCGTGGGTTCGAACCCCAGGCAGTCCGATGATTTTATTTAAGCCATTTGGATACCAAATGGCTTAAATAAGAATGCCTGGACCCCATATATGAATAATAATCAATAACGGATATCGTAAAAATCCTAAATGGCCTAAGTTGCCGAAAAGACAGTGTGAATGTGTGTGTGTGAGTGTGAATGATAATTTAAAATTGGCCTCGGAAAACAATTCCATTTGGCCAAAATTTATATTAAAGTAAGTAAATTGTAAATGATGGTAACCTCCAACACAGGTCTCCTAAGGAGGTACCTAATTTCTGGAGAATTTACTCAACTTAATGTAATGTATTTTTCTTTCTTTTGTATCCAGAAATAAATTTTTATTTATTATTTATTTACTTTTTGGCCGATTTTGGTTAAAAGCTTATTTTCACGCTCCAGGGGGGTTTAACTTAAATATAAAATTTCACTTTCTCACTATATATACTGTATATCACACATACATAGGTAAGAGAAAGTCAAACTTTGCATTAGAATAAATAGCCAAAATAGAAAGAAATCACGAATATGTTTATTTAAACTTTTGTGGTTTGTATTATGGGAGTTTTTAATTATAGAGCACATTTTGTTATTAATGAATTATTAAAAATATAAATACTATACAACGTTTCAACTGCTTATTCTGCAGTCGTTTTTAAGTACTGTGCACACCGACTCAAGTGAACTAACCTGGACAACTATGTATTATTTTATATGCAAACTCGTTAGCGCCATCTACAGTCATTTATATAGGGTCACGAAAAAAGTATATTTACTAGTAGAGATACTTTTTTTCGATACCGCATCCCTAATCGTATATGATCAGCATTATTTATCTATTTGAAAAAGCGCTGTGTTGCTTTAGCAGTGCCCAGAGGACACGCATTATTAATTATTATTACACACAAACACAATTCACTTATTTCTAAATATTCATCTAATTATCATATTTAATTAGCGAAATATAAAATTAACCTTACAAACTCATTAAAACATATATATAATTTAATGGAATGTAAAAATAAAATTTTATTAATTAATGTACAAATGAAGGTTTGTATGTGTGTGTGTGTGTGTGTGTGTGTGTGTGTGTGTGTGTGTGTGTGTGTGTGTGTGTGTGTGTGTGTGTGTGTGTGTGTGTGTGTGTGTGTGTGTGTGTGTGTGTGTGTGTGTGTGTGTGTGTGTGTGTGTGTGTGTGTGTGTGTGTGTGTGTGTGTGTGTGTGTGTGTGTGTGTGTGTGTGTGTGTGTGTGTGTGTGTGTGTGTGTGTGTGTGTTTTTTTTTTTTTTTTTTTTTTTTTTTTTTTATAGCGAAGGAAATACATTTACGTATCATTAGGTTTTCCTAGTATGTCGGACTCAAGATGTTAATACCGACTAAAACCTCCGCTTTCTTCTAGCCTCAATCCCTCACGGAAACCGCCGTTAGGCATTACTTCATGGGGGGAGGACATAGCAACTGCTCTTCCTTCTGGTAACTAAGGTGTTTTTTTTTTTTTTTTTTTTTTTTTTTTTTTCCTTTCTCCTAGTTGATATCATTCGCTCTTTTTCTTTCGATGGAACGCAAGTCTGTGAGGACTTCTGTTGCAAATGTGCTGATGGCGTTCCAGGCAGCCTCTGATGACAACATTGCTTCTACTATTGACTCTGGACAGATTTTCCTGTTTATACCAATCTCTACTTCATCTCGCTGTTGGCAAAAACGTGAACACTCAAAGAAAACGTGTTCCGCATCTTCTATAACTCCTGGACAGGACGGGCACTCCGGGGAATCATCATGCTTGAAACGGTGAAGATACTCGCGAAAGCAGCCGTGTCCTGACAACATCTGTGTCAGGTAATAGTTGACCTCGCCGTGACTCCGGTTCAGCCAAACCTCAATCCTTGGTATCAGACGGTGGGTCCATCTACCCTTCTCCGCGGCTGTGTGTGTGTGTGTGTGTGTGTGTGTGTGTGTGTGTGTGTGTGTGTGTGTGTGTGTGTGTGTGTGTGTGTGTGTGTGTGTGTGTGTGTGTGTGTGTGTGTGTGTGTGTGTGTGTGTGTGTGTGTGTGTGTGTGTGTGTGTGTGTGTGTGTGTGTATCTCATCCTCGTCTCTCGTTTTCCCTTTGCTTAGTTTAGATTGGTTGGTTGTTGATATTAGAACCACCACCATCACACCATCACCACCACCACAGTCGCCGCCGCAAAATTTATCGTTAAGAAATAAAAACAGATAGAAACCAAAGAACACACAGACTGTAATCACGACACTTGGTTGCTTATTTCCACAGGCAAAATGAAGGTCTTTTTCTTTTTCTTTTTTTTCCTTTGCATGTTTTAACTTGGCTTCGTCTTCTTCTTGTCTGTGACCTAGTAGGGCAGATAGACAGACAGACCATCTCTTCCTATTTATTAGCCGTCTAAAGATTTGAAGAGCGATGAAAATTGCTTCAACAACAACAGTTAACTCTCTTGCCAGCTGATGATGATATGACGTAATGATAATGACGTAATCATTCAAAAAAAAATTAGAATCCAATATTAAGGAGGCAAAGCTGTTCGCATGTATTTGCCGATAAGATGGCGTTAAAATGCCCAACTATTGCGAAAATTTGCCAACAGATGGCAGGATTGTAGGGCTATATTTAATCTCATGTATTTGTTTGATCTTTTAATAATGAATAGTTTCTCCCCGATTCTTGTTAGAGAAATTATTAAAAGGAAACAATTTTGGTACAGTGATTGGAGAGCAATTACTGAGTCATATTTTGTGTCATTGGATGATTTTATTTGAAAGAAAAATTACTGTTGCAGAAGTCCTAGATACTGTTAAAAATAAATTATACAATGACTTTATATCTGTGGCTCTAAATAGCACTAAACAGAATCTATATAAAAAATTAGATTTAAGTTTTAAAACAATTGAATCGTTTATTTCAGAAAGCACCTAAGCGACAAAATTTCAAAAAATGTGTTTTTGGTGCTAATGTACAATTTAAAGGTAAATACATCTTTTAGTGCCGAAATAACCAATGTTCCTCATCAGCAATGCTATTTGGCAGCCTTGAAAATAATCCGTTTATTTCAGAAAGAACACAAACGCCGTCGCTTAGCTTCTTTCTGCAGTAAATTTCACTCGTGCCCGGTAGACATCACGTGTTTTGTGACTCGGTGGTTTGATTCAAAGGTTACCTAACACTGAGTAGTTAGTTTTCGTGAGTTTTCGATGAAAATTAGGTGTTATTTTGTTGTTTATTATTGCATTATATAGTTTTTTTTTTGACGTGACAACGTCTTACAAATCATGTGTCTATAGAGGCAAGTTAGAGGGGCATGCACGAAAAAGTTTATCGGCTTGAATAACTCCTCTGTCTTGAGAGGTATAATTATGGAGAATATACGATTAGAAAGAATGAGTTTTCAGCTAAAGATTTCACCATTTATTTTTTTCCTATCATTTTATTTTACCGCGCTGCGGTAAATTCTAATTTGAAAGTTTAAACCCCTGTAGATTCCGAACGGCTAATCCGATCAGACTAAATGAGATGTCATTTGGTGCAGAAACAAATCCTCTAATAGAATTAATAAAAAAATCCCGAGTAATTAACTCAAAAATTAGTTTTTTCTCGAAAAACCTCATTTTTTAGGCAAAAAATATCGAAAAATAGCCCTATTTATGTAACGCCTAGCTACTTGACCATAAAAGCTATTTTTTTTTTATTAAACCGGGTGCCAAAGGCCATCCCCATAATATACAATATATAACATTTTACAAAACAATATAAATACAATATAAAACCATGTAAATACAATATAACATTATATAGTTCTTAAGCCATGTCGGATAGTTCAGATGATGAACCTATTCCCAAGGGTAGGCGTGGTGTTGTGCACGAAGAAAAATACAAACGGAACATTATTCGGAATGCTAGGCTCAAAGGACTGCAGTACGACTCTGTATATACGCTGTGTATATAGACATACTGTAGCGTGTAGTCTACTTGTATTTTTCGATGTAGGCATAGTAAAAACACTCTTTTTTATACTTAAGTGTGTCTATTACTTATCTTTGATACCAAAACAGGTAAAAATTAATGGTTTGACTTAATTTCAATAATAATTTTTAAAAAATCACTCGTTTATTTCAGAAACCACCTAAGTGCAATTTTTTCAAAAATTAATTACTCAAAAACTTAAAGGAAAAAAAAATAATTTTTTAAATAGATTATCCCAATAGCATGTTTATGATTTGATAAAAAAATATTTGAAGTAGACTAGACCTATACTTAAGCTGCAAAACAGTTTTTTTTAGTTTTCCAAAAGTTGAAAAAAACGCACTTAGGTGCTTTCTGAAATAAACGATTCAATTAATAGTCAGTATGATTCTCAAACTATCGCTTGGATAGCGAAAATTAGGGGAGAACTCCTTTACCTAAATAAGTACTCATATAGGAATGATGTGGGCTAATGTTAGCTTTGTAATATGAATTTGGACGAGGATTTTATTTGTGAATGCCCAATTTTTAGAAACTTCAGAAAATGAATTTCTCAATTTAGAAAATGTCATATTGTATTTGAATGGTAATGCTAATATCAACAAGCTAATTAAATATTGTAGAAGTGCTTAGAATTATAGGCACTTTCTGGTCACTCAGTTTAATTAGTGAATTGAATGCCCTCGGGGTTTGGTGTAGAGGTTAGCGTGCTAACCTCGTATACCAAACGTCGCGGGTTCCGACCCCGGGCAGTCCGATGATTTTATTTAAGCCATTTGGATACCAAATGGTTTAAATAAGAATGCCTGGACCCCTAATATGTGTATATGTATTTCCAATTTTGCTTATTTTCTCATGTACTATGTAATATTTAAGAAATTGTATGATTTATTGCGATTATTCCCGACGGTTAAATCAACCTAGGAAATAAGGTCTTAAAATTATTTATTTAATGTAAAATGTCAAGAAAAATAAAAACATCTATTATTAATATTATATTTATTATTATTAATAATGAATAGTTTATAAAGATTATTATATATCATTTATAACAACATAAAAAATCTGGTGTGACTGGCGCACAGCACACAACTTTCTCTTACCCTTCGGTAAGAGAAAGTTGCGCACTGTGCTGGTCACACCAGATTTTTTGTGTCGAGATATATTTAGTTTCCGATAGCACCTTAGTTTCAAACTTGCATTTTAAATGTTGACTGCTTCAAATAAACTATGGTTATTTTTCAAAATTTTAATCTCATATTTGGACATTTTATACACAATATAGAATCGTAAATAAATACAAAATTTCATAAGAATTGGAAAAAAAAATTTTAAATGCCTAAAAAGTTCTAAAGGGGACCGGACCCCCTTTTGAATCGAAATTAACATACAAATCCCTATAGGAAATTAACATTAGGCCTATGCGAAGATGAGGTGGAAAGGGAATTTAAAAAGAGTAGAGAGAGACGATAATGTTTGCAAGTGAGAGAGAGACATATATGTTTTCTTTGAAACAATTAAAGACACAAATAAATTAAAAAAAAATGGGAATTTAAATAATAATTGATTTTTAATCTAATAAAAAGAAAAAGATTTAAATTCCGTTACCATGGCAACCATTTCTATCTTTCCTATGAAGAACAAGAGTAAAGTGGTCTTCAGAAGATTTCAACGGCAAAATGAGAATATACATTTTAAAGAGCATCTAAAAAAATAGTTAATTTATGAATTTTAAAAAAATCCTTGGAGGGAATTTTGAGAAAATCGAAAAAAACTGAAAAAGTACATCAGTAAAGTACTAGTACTTTTTGGCCGATTTTGTTCAAAAGCTTATTTTGAGATTCTTCAAAGGTACCTAAGTTAAATATAAAATTTCAATCCGCTAGCTCAACTCCTTCATGCTAAAAATCTGTCCACACACACAGACACACACACAGACACACACACAGACACACATACACACACACAGACCAATTTGCGGGACCCACTTTTTTGGACTCAGGGGACCTCAAAACATGTATATCCATCAAAATCTCGACATCGAATTTTTGACATGATCGCAATACTTTCTCTCTCTATATATATTAACATATATAGAGGTAAGAGAAAGTAAAAATATAAATATAGGCTTATAAGTGATCTGATTATGCCGGCTGTCAGACAAGCCTGCCATCTTTTGCAAGAGTGCTGAACTATTTCGCCGTTAATTTTTAAATAAATACGAAATTTATTTTTGACTTGGTCACCACTTTATTTAATTATCATAGGGTGGATATTAATGATTTTTACATTTGTAGATTTAAAAAAAAAATTACAATATTCATAATAGAACGTTTTTGCAAAAATGTAAAAAAAATATTTTTAAATTTTTGTAATTGAAAAAAAAGCATTCTATTATGTAAAATGCTCACGAATTTAAATCATTTAAAAAAAAAAAAACCTCAGTAGTTTCGGACTAAAGATTCAATGCGCCCTTTGATAAAACACACAATTTGTTTTTCTCTCCGAAAAAGAAATCAATTAATATAATGCAAATCCGGGATGTTAGATGTCAGTTCCTGTTTAGAAAATAAAACATCAAAATCCCTAAAGGTTATAAAGAATAAATTTACCTTGTCCTCTCAAACACGACGAGGGCCTCCCACGAGGAGGAGGAAGGCCTTCAGAGAGATCTTATCAGCCAGCCTGGAGGGGACTTCTTATTGTTTTTTTTTTTTTTTTTTTTTTTGTACATCATAATTAAAGCAATATACGAATGCTTTTACTACTATTAATAGACACAATTTGCATATAATTAGAAATTCTTTTTTTATTTAAATAAAAATAGCGTCAATTGACATTTTCTTGGAAATCTGATATAACAATTTTTTTTTTTTCTTCTTCTTTACTAAAAAGCTCTCTATTCATTCAACATTTATTTAAAACAAGTGGAATTTATTCTTTTAGAAGGTCTGCCAAACTGTGTATGTGTTAAGAAATATCAGGTGTGTTCTATCAATTAATTTAAAGATGTAGATAAAAAAAAATTTAATATTATATGATTACGTAATTTTTATAAAAAATTTTTATAAAAAAGGGTACATTGCCCTCCTGACATCCTCTAGGAGGGGGGCAGGGGGGGGGGCAAAATTTCTTCTTTTATTTCATTTATTTTTAAAAATGATATATTTTTACTTTTGAAAAATAAAATCTTTTAAATTAAAAACAATTTTTTTTTTTTTCTCATTCACACTCACACTCACACACACATTCACACTGTCTTTTCGGCAGCTCAGGCCATATAAGACATTTACGATAACCGTTATTTATGAATTTATATATATTAGGGTCCAGGCATTTTTATTTAAGCCATAAAAACAATTAAAAGAGTAAGAAATTCATTTTTTTCAAAAATATTTTATATAATCTTAAGGAAATGGATTTGCAGCCAAGGAGAATAAAAAAACTATTTAGTTTCTTTCGGTCGACGTTTCGGACGCCAATCGCGTCCTTCCTCGGGACCTGCAGTCAACAAACATTTATTCAAATTATAATTGCTTTACATAAAAAGATATATAACGTTCTTTTTTTAAATAAATAAAAACATTTTTTCTTACCAAAGATTGTTAGAAAGCACACATAGATTTTGTTGTGGCATACATAAAATATTTGAACAATATTGATAATGGCATCTTTTATGTATAAGGGAAGAGCTCTCTGTGCGTTATTTTTTTCCAATTGAAGCATTTCTTATATAACATGACATATATATTGATTAAATTAGTGTAAATTTAGAAATTCCAATCGGATTAAACAAGTTTAATTTAAATAGAGAAATATTTTTTTCTTTTCTTTTCCCCATAATAACAAAAATATAAAAATTGAATTTAGAATATTAAATTTTTAAAAAATCTATTAAGTTCTCATACACTGTTATTAGGGCCTTTATGTCTTCTTTATAATTACAGGCTGTTTGGCTATATTTTTTAATGGTTAACATTTCGACGAATTCTCGCCTAAAGCGATTTTCGTCTTGATACATTATTTTTACGTTTTCAAAATCGAAACTGTGTGAGTTTTGCAACGCGTGGGCGGCCAAGGCTGTTGTTTCTTTTTTGTTTCGCACTGATAGTCGGTGCTCTGATATTCTTGTGCTTAATTTACGTTTTGTGGTGCCAATATAGCAACATGGACAATTCTGAATATCATTGCCTGAGCAGTTTATTTTATATACAACGCCTGACCGCTCATTCACTGGGATTGGGTCTTTTTGATTATATAATTTTTTAATTGTATTATTCGGTTTGAAGGCTATTTTAATTGTATCCGTTTCTAGGATTTTTTTAAGGAGGTGACTGATGTTAGGGTAAAAATCTAAGCCAAAATAAATAATATTGTTGTTAGTTTGGTTCGCGTTGTCAACCTTCTCACAGCTCCGACTCTGAATTACAGTTGTGTTTATAATTTTGTTTACAAATGTTTTAGGGTACCCATTGTGTGTGCATATTTCCTGTATTTTTTGAAGATTTTTTTCCCAAAACATTTTATCACTTATACACGTCATTCTATTAATGAGATTTTTAATTGTATTTATTTTTTGGTGCATTGGATGCTGTGAGTGGAAATGCATGATGCGACTTGTTTGGGATTTTTTCCTGAACCAATCTATTGTAATAGTGCCGTCCATTTTTCTAATTAATGTGGTGTCAAGAAAATTAATTGAGTTATTCTCTTCCTTTTCGTATGTAAATTTTAAGTGGGAGTCGTAGGAGTTTAACAGATCTCTAACTTTTTCAATTTGGTCTATTTCTAGACAGCAAATGGAGTCGTCCATGTATCTATAGAAAAACGTTAGGTTCAAAGGTTCGACGATTGTTTTTTCAAGATCTTCTAACACGAGATTTGAAAAGAAAGGCGCAGTATTATTTCCCATTGTTTGCCCTGAGTTGAGTTTGTATATTTTATTATTAAATTTGAAGAAATTGGCTCTCATGCTAATATCGACAGCTTCTAAAAACAAATCCAATCCCAGGTTTGTGTGGGGCCTTATGTCTGGCCAGCGCTTAGCAATGATTTCTAAAACTTTGGCGTTCTGCACATTTGTATACAGCGAGATCACGTCGAACGAGACAAAAATTTTATTTTTTGGCATCGTGATGTTTTTAATTTTGTCAATAAAGTCGAAAGTATCCTTCACATGATAAGTGTTTTTGCCTGTCACATTTGTTAGAATGCCAGCGATGTATTTACATAGTTTTTCTGTAGGGGATAATTTGTTGCTGACAATGGGCCGCAGTGGATAATTTGTTTTGTGAATTTTTAAAACACCATATAGTTTGGGTATGTGAGCTGCTGATGTATAATGTCGAAAATATTCTGATCGAGTTATAAGTTCTAAATCGAGAATTTTACGAAAGAAATCATTGCTATGCTTCATGTATGTGTTGGTAGGGTCTCTGGATATTTGTGAAAAATTATTTGTGTTATTTAGGATGGTATTCATTTTTTCTATATAGTCTTTCTTATTCATGAAAACCGAGCAGTTAGATAATAAAGATAAATAAATAACAGCCATTCTACACTTTTATTAAGAATTCACACCATATACCAACATCTACGCACAATGCTATCTTTCCGGCAAACAGCGCGCTGCTATGGTCAACAAGCATCAACAGGTATGAAGAGACTCTTCCACCTTCATAAAAAACTAGCCAAAACTGACGCGACTTTATGGTTTTTAATAAGATCAAGAAAAGAAAGGCTAGTCCCCAACCATCTGAATTTCTCCTTCAAAAACGTGCTAAAGTTATTTCCAATTCACCAACTGAAGAAAAATAGAACTTACAACCTTCTGACTAACATGAAATTTAAGATTCTCAGCCTTGAAATCGAAAGTGTCTTTGTTCAAAAAAACTATATAATTAATCAAATTCAATACATTTTCAAATCACTCAAGTTAGCAATACCCCCCACAGTGTATAACGAAATGTCATTTGCTCTAGAGGTACACTATGCGACACACTATAATTTAGCCCTCAAAACAAAACAAAAAAAGTTAATGGTCCCGACAGAGAAAGTGGAGGACCTTAGAAATTTGCCAGATAATTGGTGCCTAAATGCCACACAGATCTCCATCCCAAAGGACATCGTCGAGGTTGCAAAATTGGGTCCAAAATACAATTTTTCTACAGACTTAAATAAAACCAATATAACCAAACTACTAGCACAGAGCGAAAATATAATCCAACACCACTCTGAAAACACACAAAATAATATCAGACTAAAAACCATAAATATTCTATCTAACTACACTAACAGAATAAACGATCATAATAGACCACACCATCAAATCAAATCCAAAGACCCCAAAAAACTCTGTGATTTCCTAAATGAAAATAAGGAAATAATTCTAGTTAAAGCGGATAAATCTAACTGCTCGGTTTTCATGAATAAGAAAGACTATATAGAAAAAATGAATACCATCCTAAATAACACAAATAATTTTTCACAAATATCCAGAGACCCTACCAACACATACATGAAGCATAGCAATGATTTCTTTCGTAAAATTCTCGATTTAGAACTTATAACTCGATCAGAATATTTTCGACATTATACATCAGCAGCTCACATACCCAAACTATATGGTGTTTTAAAAATTCACAAAACAAATTATCCACTGCGGCCCATTGTCAGCAACAAATTATCCCCTACAGAAAAACTATGTAAATACATCGCTGGCATTCTAACAAATGTGACAGGCAAAAACACTTATCATGTGAAGGATACTTTCGACTTTATTGACAAAATTAAAAACATCACGATGCCAAAAAATAAAATTTTTGTCTCGTTCGACGTGATCTCGCTGTATACAAATGTGCAGAACGCCAAAGTTTTAGAAATCATTGCTAAGCGCTGGCCAGACATAAGGCCCCACACAAACCTGGGATTGGATTTGTTTTTAGAAGCTGTCGATATTAGCATGAGAGCCAATTTCTTCAAATTTAATAATAAAATATACAAACTCAACTCAGGGCAAACAATGGGAAATAATACTGCGCCTTTCTTTTCAAATCTCGTGTTAGAAGATCTTGAAAAAACAATCGTCGAACCTTTGAACCTAACGTTTTTCTATAGATACATGGACGACTCCATTTGCTGTCTAGAAATAGACCAAATTGAAAAAGTTAGAGATCTGTTAAACTCCTACGACTCCCACTTAAAATTTACATACGAAAAGGAAGAGAATAACTCAATTAATTTTCTTGACACCACATTAATTAGAAAAATGGACGGCACTATTACAATAGATTGGTTCAGGAAAAAATCCCAAACAAGTCGCATCATGCATTTCCACTCACAGCATCCAATGCACCAAAAAATAAATACAATTAAAAATCTCATTAATAGAATGACGTGTATAAGTGATAAAATGTTTTGGGAAAAAAATCTTCAAAAAATACAGGAAATATGCACACACAATGGGTACCCTAAAACATTTGTAAACAAAATTATAAACACAACTGTAATTCAGAGTCGGAGCTGTGAGAAGGTTGACAACGCGAACCAAACTAACAACAATATTATTTATTTTGGCTTAGATTTTTACCCTAACATCAGTCACCTCCTTAAAAAAATCCTAGAAACGGATACAATTAAAATAGCCTTCAAACCGAATAATACAATTAAAAAATTATATAATCAAAAAGACCCAATCCCAGTGAATGAGCGGTCAGGCGTTGTATATAAAATAAACTGCTCAGGCAATGATATTCAGAATTGTCCATGTTGCTATATTGGCACCACAAAACGTAAATTAAGCACAAGAATATCAGAGCACCGACTATCAGTGCGAAACAAAAAAGAAACAACAGCCTTGGCCGCCCACGCGTTGCAAAACTCACACAGTTTCGATTTTGAAAACGTAAAAATAATGTATCAAGACGAAAATCGCTTTAGGCGAGAATTCGTCGAAATGTTAACCATTAAAAAATATAGCCAAACAGCCTGTAATTATAAAGAAGACATAAAGGCCCTAATAACAGTGTATGAGAACTTAATAGATTTTTTAAAAATTTAATATTCTAAATTCAATTTTTATATTTTTGTTATTATGGGGAAAAGAAAAGAAAAAAATATTTCTCTATTTAAATTAAACTTGTTTAATCCGATTGGAATTTCTAAATTTACACTAATTTAATCAATATATATGTCATGTTATATAAGAAATGCTTCAATTGGAAAAAAATAACGCACAGAGAGCTCTTCCCTTATACATAAAAGATGCCATTATCAATATTGTTCAAATATTTTATGTATGCCACAACAAAATCTATGTGTGCTTTCTAACAATCTTTGGTAAGAAAAAAATGTTTTTATTTATTTAAAAAAAGAACGTTATATATCTTTTTATGTAAAGCAATTATAATTTGAATAAATGTTTGTTGACTGCAGGTCCCGAGGAAGGACGCGATTGGCGTCCGAAACGTCGACCGAAAGAAACTAAATAGTTTTTTTATTCTCCTTGGCTGCAAATCCATTTCCTTAAGATTAATAAATAACAGCCATTCTACACTTTTATATTTTATATACCCTATTGTATTTCTAATTTCTAAAAACATTTTATATTGAATTAGTATAAATATAGCCTAAAAAAATTTTTGATAAAATCACTGTCAAATTTTTTTAAAATTTTAATTTTATTAAAATTGTGATTTTATTTAAAATTTTTAAAGCTTTATAGTAGATTTGTTTTTGTTTTATACTATTTGAATATATTAAATTATTTTAATTTTCTAAAAAAAATTTTTTGCTCCCCCCCCCCCCCCCCCCCGATTCAAATTCGTTCCGGCGCCCCTGCTAAAATGAATCGAAAACGTGGCCAAGTTGGGGAATTTTACTCCGCCCCGCACCTCATGTTACCTACTGTTTGTAAATATTTCATGGAATTTAAAAGATAGTGTATTAAAAGGCTTAATCACAATGAATTTGTAATTTATTAACCTCATAGCACTTATTTGTACTTTCTCTTACCTCTATTTATATGTTAATATATAGAGAGAGAAAGTATTGGATTCATGTAAAAAATTCGATGTCGAGATTTTGATGGATCTTCACGTTTTGAGATCCCCTGAATCCAAAAAAGTGGTTTTCGCGACATGGTCTGTCTCTGTGTGTGTGTGTGTGTGTGTGTGTCTGTGAACAAAATGTCTCAAGAACTAAAGAGTTAAGAGGTTGAAATTTTATATTTAAGTTAGGCACCCCCATGGGACGTGACACGAAGCTTTTGAACAAAATCGCCCAAAGAGTACTAGTACTTTACTGATGCACTTTTTCATTTTTTTCAATTTTCTCGAAATTGGCTCCAACGATTTTGTTTAAAATTCAAAAATCAATTATTTTTTAGATTCTCTATAAAATGTATATTCTCATTTTGCCATTGAAATCTTTTGAAGACCACTTTACTCTCTTATACTCCATAGGAAAGATAGGAGAAATGGTTGCCATGGTAACAAAATATAAATATTTTCCCATACTTATAAATTTTCAATCTTGAATTCAAATGTACCGTACTGTCAGATCCTAAATATATGTCTTCACATAAAATCTGGTGTGACAAGCACAGTACACAACTTTCTCTTGCCGTAGGGTAAAAGAAAGTTGTGTGCTGTGAGACAGTCACGCCAGATTTTTAATTTTATATGTATACTGTAATATGATTTAATAATTTCCAGCCTTTTTGATCAGTTTGCATTATACTTGTTGTCGTTGAGGGTGTTAGTTCTGTTTTAATGTTATCCAAGAGCGTATATAAGGGGAAAGTGGGGGGGAGGGGCGAGGGGTACTCACCGATAAATAAATAGATTTTGATTTGATGTGCCACGAATTAAATTTTCCTGCTTCAGTGTCACGTAAAGTTAAGACACTGTGTTAAATATTTTATTATTTCTGATTAAACATAAAACTTTTTTTTATTTCCCTTTATGCAAATGGAGGAAAATTAGAATAAAATGCTTTTAAGTGTCTGGAAATAAATTAGTTCTATTGTTATAAAAGAATAGATGTGAAAATATTTATATTAGTCGAGCAAGTCTAGACTTAGAGCATATTTAGAAATAAAAGGAGTCAGGCCCGTCGGCCAATCCTAGTTGCAACTCCCATCTCCGCGTAGATATGGTGGTTGGGTTGTCTAGCTATCAAGGCGCTCTGCAAGAATCCATTTTCTCGTTTGTCGTTGTTTCGTTGCGTATTTCATCAGGACGTTAATATTATCTTGGGAAAGGGTAATATCCCCTCCATTGGCTTCGTTTTATTGTACAAATAACATCAAATTGTTATTGAATTCCTCAAGTTTGAAGAAATACTTGCCAAATAAAGTGAAACAGTAAAAATTTTCGCAAAGGTGAGAACTAGCGAAATTTCATATTTTATATATTTTAAATTTGAAAAAAATCGTTAGAGCAGTTTTCGAGAGCTGATGTGCTTACAAACAAACAAATAAAAGTACATTTACAAAATATATACGTAATGAGTTTGAAAAAAAAAAAAAAAAAAAAAAAACGGAAAATTTTGAAAACCGGTTTTCGGTTTTTTACAAAGCGGAAACCCGGTTAACCGGTTTTTTTTTTCAACATCTGAAGTTATTTAGATTGGTTCATTTTACATCTTTAATAAATTATAATATCTTTAAGGAATAATATCAGATAAATTTTTCTTTAGCTATTTATTTTAATTGAGTTACAGTAGAACCTATCATAACGAGCAAAAAAAAAAAAAAAAAATTGTAAAAGAATGACGAGCGATGTTTCGCATATCGAGATCAAAAAACGGACTTGGTCAAAATAAAATTCTGACCAATTTGTTTATAATTTGACTTTTATGCCTATTTAATATTTGCGCACTTTTAAAATTGATTACAATTTACAAAAAAAATGAAATTAGAAATTTAATGTTAGGCCTATTGGGCCCTATATTAAAAGATTTTTAATAAAAAGTGTCAAATTTTGCATTATTAATAATTAATTACATATGATGAAATAAAATATAATTCGTGCCTAGGGTCCCGGGTTCGCTTCCCGTCCCAAGCGAGAAATTTGGAATAAATAGGGATGGGCTCTAAATGGTCTTGCATGCCGAAAAAGACCTTAAATAAATTTAAAAAAAAAAATCTATTTCACAAATATCGACATTCTGGTTCCAATGTCTTTTGTGATCGCGATATCTTATATTGTTTTCAATGTACATGAATAAAAATTAATTATTAGGAAGATAATCAGAAAATAGATTTGTAATTTTTTGAGTGTGAAAATGTCCCCGAAGAAAAAACTGCGAAAAAGAATCAGCCATATGAGAGTATTTAATAATATAGATAAATAAAAGAATAGCAGCTAAAATTATTTCATTTATTGGCCCGCTAGGCTCACGTTTTGGTCTTGGTCAAGACCATCCTCAGAACTTGCGGGCTGTCAGAGTATTTAATCGACAAGGAATGCATTATCGTATTTTACAATAATTGAGAAAAATTGATTGTTTCGCATAACGAGTTTTTCGCTTTACTAGTTTGATTCTGGAACGAATTAAACTAGTTAAGCGATGTTCCACTGTGTTTTTATTAAAAATTCAATAAATTTAGATTTTGTGTTCTGGCGTGTTGTTAGCTGCTAGTTGAGAGTAAGTTGCATGTTTCAGCGTTTCCATCACCGGGGGGGGGGGGGGGGCAAATAGGGGTGTCGAAATTCCCTCCGCGACGGAAAAGCTTAGATAAGTCATTCGTGTCTTAATCTTGAACTATATACCCAAGCAAAAACAATATGAAATTGTAAAGTACTGGGTGAAAATTTTCTGAAACGTTAAAAAAAAATCTCCCCAAATAAAATAACGTTAGCATAGAAATGCTACCAACTCCAATTGTTATTTAGAATAATCCCAAGAAAGTTATCTTGAGATAGGGGGGGATACTAATATTAAAAAAAATATACCTTTGAGAAATCTGCCAATGCGGCAAAGAGAATAAAAAAGGATGCAAGCCAAAAGATCTTACAGATAAAAATAATATCTTCTTTTTTTTCTTAAGATTTTATTATTTTATGAATGAGGAATGAATATAAATTATTTTTCTTGGGAATCGTATGATTGTCTGTCTGTCTGTGTGTGTGTGTTTATCTAACATAAGAGGCAATTTATTCAGGTCAATGTCACCAGCTGCCAGTTGATATTCTATGAATAAAGAGTTAAAAAAAAAAAAAAACTGGCAAAATTTATATATTTAAAGAGAAAAAAATATACAGATTGGTGTTAAGAGCAAACATCATGCAGGGGAACAAATATTGAATTAAAAAAAAAAAGTTTCAATCTTCTCTCTAAGATGGTGGGTGCGCATTGGTTGAGTAACGACTAAACCGATTGAGAGAAATAAAATCTGGTGGGAATGGCGCACAGCACACAACTTTCTCTTACCCTTCGGTAAGAGAAAGTTGTGCACCGTGCTGGTCACACCAGATTTTTTGTGTCGAGATATATTTAGTTTCCCATAGCACCTTAGTTCCAAACTTGCATTTTAAATGTTGACTGCTTGAAATAAACTATGGTTATTTTTCAAAATTTTAATCTCATATTTGGACATTTTATACACAATATAGAATCGTAAATAAATACAAAATTTCATAAGAATAGTTTTTTTTTTTTTTTTAATGTGTAAAAAGTTCCCGAAATTAACATACAAATCCCCATATGGGGATTTAACATTGGTTCTATGGAAGGAAGAACCAGAAAATGGATTTGAAAAATCTGAACTATTACATCAGTAAAGTGAACTTCGAAACATTTTCAGGGTAAAATGAGAATATACATTTTAAAGAGCTTCTAAAAAATAATTGATTTTTGAATTTGAAAATAGTTTGGTGGAGCAAATTTTGAGAAAATCAAAAAAAAACTGAAAAAGTACATCTGTAAAGTACTAGAACTTTTTGGCTGATTTTGTTCAAAAGCTTGTTTTGAGTGTCCGGAACAGTACCCAACTTAAATATAAAATTTCATTCCGGTAGCTCAATTTTTTCATGCTAAAAATCTTTACACTTGTGTAAGATTACACAGGCCTGCGAATTTAAATTTTTTTTCTGCGGCACGGGGTTTAAGAGGTCTCTAAACCTAATTTTGGTGCTTTGAATTCAAATATTCTAACAGTTTTTTCGTATCACGTAAGGTTTTTTTGCCAAGTTGAAATGAAAATTAAATTATATGTAAAAACCATACTTTAAATTTCTCTAAAAAAAAAACTACAGAGGTTTGATGACATATCGAGTGTACAGTTGAAATAGTTTAAAATAAATAAGGGATTTTTCTCCTCCTCTTAGCAAGAAATGAACGCTGAGTTGATTGGCGTTTGTGATCCTGGCGAGGATTTTCTCTCACCAAACACCAACAGTAGTCGGCCATCATGGAGACATCCCATCGAACCTGGTACCTCGTTTCCATCTCTTTTATGTCTTGATCTCACCATGTTCTTCACTCAGTGCTCCTAAATTCTCTGGGAAATGTTCAAGATGAGAGTGGAGGAAGTGTAACTTCAAGCTCATATTACATCCCAGTCCCCTGAAATTTTTGAGCATGGTTTTTACAATTTTCTCATATTGATCATCTTTAACATTACCCAGAAACTTCTCCATGACTTCCTTGTATGATTCCCAAGCTTGAACTTCCATGTCAGACATGCAGTTTTTAAAAGTAACATCCTTAGGCCCGGCGCACATTGAACGCAGCAGAGGCGCAGCCGAGGTAGAGTGGAGGCGCAGCATAGGAATAGGCCTCTGTCAGGTCACCGCACATTGAACGCAGTACTGCGTTGCCTCTGTTGCAAACATGTCATTTGAAATGGAGGAAAAATCTTAAATATTTATAAATTTTGTTTTAAAATTGTATTTTATGTCAAGAAAAAAAAATACT
This sequence comes from Euborellia annulipes, assembly GCA_023213315.1. Lineage (NCBI taxonomy): Eukaryota > Metazoa > Arthropoda > Insecta > Dermaptera > Anisolabididae > Euborellia > Euborellia annulipes. The sequence continues at coordinate 16,063 of JAKCPI010016638.1, read as the reverse complement.
CATTTTAATATATTGAAATTCAATCATTGCATTTGAGAATTAAACATATTAAAATGAAATTCAATCACAAAATATTTAATTTTCGTGTTAAATTTAAATTATTAGCATAATTATTATATATATATATTATCATATATTATTAGCATATTTCATGTTGAGGAGGCCAATCGAGAAGATTCAGAAGGATTCAATTTTATTTTATTTGTTTTTGTCACCATTCGTAAAATTTAGCTCTGAAGCAATCGGATCTCACCTTGAGATCATCAGATCATCCTTCAATTTTGTCCGCATTTAATCCGGGTGGGTTGTATCGTACAACACGGGATGATCTTGGACTAATTGGATTAGTTGTTCCATACTATTAACTTATAAAAAGCTAATAAACCAAATAAAAATAAATAAAAGTTAAAGTTAAAAAGCTCGCAGAGGCGACAGAGGACGTAGGAAACTGTGTTGCTACCACAACCAGACAGAGGCTCTGCAGAGTTATTCCTATGCTACGCCTGCCCTCTGTCCAATGTGCGCTGCCCTATTGAAACGCGTGTATTACAAAAAGACCTCTGCCTCGGCTCTGCCTCGGCTGCGCCTCTGCTGCGTTCAATGTGCGCCGGGCCTTAATAAGTTTGCGAATCTGTGGCCCATCAAAAACGCCTTCCTTCACCTCACCTTTGCCTCCGACAGTAACGGAAATTTTTTAGCAATATATTGGCAACAGGCGCCATTTTTGTCCAAAGCTTTAACAAATTGCTTCATTAATCTCGGTTTTATGAGCAAACACAACATACATATACGCATACGCGTGGTGGACCGCACGCTCTCATTTTTGTGTTAAAAATAGAATTGTGCGAAAACTGTACGTGATACACAAAAACTAATAACATTTCCGTTATCAGGGGATTTGACTTGACTTATCTGCATTAAAATATCTCATGCCGCAAAATCTTCGCAGGCCTGTGTTATATAATATAGTTTTAAAATTTTGTTGAAAATCAAGACATACCAACATGCATATGATTTATGTTAAATTTACTTAGAAATACAGAAACTATTACAAGACATTCAAATCGTCACCGTTTACACAATATCTTATAATAGCTTAAGTTTTTCTTAAGAAAACGCTTAATTAAGTTATTTTTATTTAAATATTCCACAAAAATTTGATTTAGTATTTAAATATTTATAGCGTTGTTGTCAATACAAAATTTGATTAGATATAATCTCAAACAAGTGATGACTAGATTCAAGAAATTTGCATTTTTTGCTCTCTCATTACGTCATTTTATTAAAGAGTCAGTGATGATGACAATTGTGATGTCATACTTTAAAAAATTCGTTGGTCTAATATACAAATAATAATAAAAAAAAAAAAACATGAAAGAAAAGGGAATAAAGAAAAAAATGTTAAAGATAAGAGAGGAAAAAAAAAAGACTCACGAATAGACTCAAAGGTTGTTTAATTAATTAATGGTATATTTTTTATTCCTTGGACATCTCAAGGATTATTTGAATTAACGTTTTAATGTAAAGCAAAAAGAAAAAGAAAAAAAAAGATTGTTCGGAAAGTGAGTGATGACGAGGAAAATGATTTTATCTATGAGGAGAGAGATCTCTACTCCCGTCAGAAATAAGAAAATATGAAGACAAGGAAGTAGTAGAACTTTCCCTCTCTTCTTAATCAGAGCTTTCGAATAAGAGATGGGGGCAAGGGCGGATCCAGAGGGGGGTATTCTGGTGTGACTGGTCGCACTTCTTACTTTCGGTAATTTAAAAGTGGATTCTGTACTTGTTTAACAGAATATATATGAGGCATTCCACGCCAAATCGAAGGGTTTGAAAAATTTTAATTTTTGATTTCCTCCATTTTTTGATATTTTTTAGTCTTCTTCTGTCCTCGCCTTATTTCCACAATGCGGGGTCGGCGCGCCTCCTTTTCCCTCCAAACCTATCATGCGTTTTTGCGACAGGAAGAAATAGGACAGGCCGGCCCGTCGCACGGTCTGACGCCTTTTGAAAAGACATACAATTGTATGGCCTCTTTCTTCTTTCAGTTCTTTAAAGAACTGGCTTTCCAGCTCGGGCAGCTCGTGGTCGCCATCCACGTACCCACAAGATGTGGGCCCCTGAGCGATTTTTGATATTTTTTAGTACACCTTAAAAAACCCCTCCTGGTAAATTTTGAGATTTTTTTAGATCTTTTTATAGTCAATAGAAACAAATAACCGAGTGTTTTTATTTGTATATTTTAATTTTAAATGTTTCATCTAATTTTTTTTTTGTTTTTTTTTTTTTGAGAATAAATCCTTTTCCCGATACTGTACTTAAAAAAAAAAAATGATCGCAATACTTTCTCTCTCTCTATATTTCATATATAGGGTAAGAAAAAGTAAAAAGTATAATAATTTTTAAAAAGTAAGCATGATTCTTTTAAAAAAATATTCGTATTTTACCCCTTCGTTGATCGAAAGTTGTGTATTGTGCTGTCACACCAGATTTTTTTGTGTCGAGATTTATTTAGTTTCCCTTTTTTAATCTCATATTTGGATATTTTATAGACAATAGATGTATAAATACAAAATTTCATAAGGATTGGAAACGTTTTTTTAAAATGTGTAAAAAGTTAAGGGACCCCTTTTGAATCGAAATTAACATGCAAATCCCCATATGGGGATTTAACATTGGCTCTATGAAAGAGCCGAAAAATGAATTCGAAAAATCTGAAATACAACATCAGTAAAGTGTACTTCAAACAATTTTCATGAAAAACTTTATTGATATATTCTTTTTAAAGAGCATCTAAAAGATACTTGATTTTTGACTTTTAATCAAAATTGTTAGAGCCAATTTTGAGAAAATGAAAAAAAAAAAACTGAAAAAGTACTTCAGTAAAGTACTAGTACTTTTTGGTCGATTTTGTTCAAAAGCTTATTTTCAGGCCTCAGTGGGGTGCCTAACTTAAATATAAAATTTCAGCCTCGCAGCTCATTTCCTTTATGCTTAAAATTCATTAAAATCTCGACATCTAATTTTTGACATAAATGCGATACTTTCTCCATATATAGGTAAGAGAAAGTAAAAACTTGTTAAATTCTCCCTCCTGCTATTGAACTTCCAACTTCGATAATAATTTGCTTGAATTCTTTTCCATTTTATTGACAGATAATTTTTCTTCCAATATTTTAACGTAATAATAATAATGTATGTAATCTCTAGCAGTACACCGTCGTCGCCACGCGGAAGAGAAGCGATGAAATCCGATATCCAATTCGTTCCGGAGGAGATTTTTCTTCTTCTTTTTATTGGGTTAGAGATTAAAATATTTCTTATATGTATGCTATGATGATGGATTCCATTTGTTATTACGTAGTCGGCATCAAAGTGTAACAAAAAGATGAAAAATGAAAAGAAATGTCGGGCTTAGAGAGGATCCATCTGTGTCAAAAGGAAATAGGTAGGCCTAACGTTCTTTTTTCTGATGTTTCGGTCCCGGCTAGATATGGTCTTACTTTCGGTAATCGAAAATTGTGTTCTGTGCTTGTCACACCAGATTTTTTGTGACGACATATATTTAGTTCCCGACAGTACGGAACATTTGAATTCAGATGTAAAATTTATAAGTATGGGAAAATATTTATATTTTGTTACCATGGCAACCATTTCTCCTATCTTCCCTATGAAATACAAGAGTAAAGTGGTCTTCAAAAGATATCAATGGCAAAATGAGAATATATATTTTAAAGAGCATCTAAAAAATAATTGATTTTTGAATTAAAAAAAAAAATCGTTGGAGTAAATTTTGAGAAAATCGAAAAAAACTGAAAAACAGTAAAGTACTAGTATTCTTTGGCCGATTTTGATTAAAAGCTTATTTTCACGCCCTAGGAGGGTGTCTAACTTAAATATAAAATTTCAACTTTCTAGCTCAATTCCTTCATGCTTTAAATTGAACCCAGACACACACAGACAGACCTTGTAGCAAAAACCACTTTTTTGGATTCAGGGGACCTCAAAACGTGTATTTCCATCATAATCTCGACATTGAATTTTTGACATGAATTTCTCTTTATATATATGTTTATTAATACATATAGATAAGAGAAATAAAAAGTGTGAGTGTTTTTTTATAAAAAAAAAATCCTGTAAAATCAGCAATAAGGGAGCGTTACGTAACTCAATTTTTGAAGATTTTTGACCCCCCTTCCCCCCATGTAACGCTCCGTAACATTTTTCTGTACCCTTCCCCCTAGGCGTTACGTAACGCTCAAGTGGCCATTTTTATCTAAAAGTCACAATTATGTGCACAAAGTACCGGAAAGTCGCTAAAATACCAGTTACGTAACGCGTTGTTCAACCCCCCTCCCCCCCTTGTAACGCATAGTAACGTTGTACGAGACCCCCTCCCCAAATTGCGTTACGTAATACTTGTACGCTTCCAAATTCAAATTTCATAAAAAGGGTTTAAATTTGTTTATCAATTACGCCACTACATAATTTATTAAATTTATTAAAAAAATAACATCCTTTTTTAATTGCCTTAAAAGGCTGAAAGTTTATTTTAATATTGATACAAAAAAAGATACAAAAAAATTAAAGCAAAAATCTTTTTATTAAATAACAAAGATTTAATATTTAAATGGCGTCGAAATCGTTAAAGGATGAATTTTGAATCTTTTTCATTAAACGGAAATTAGGTTACCCCCCCCCTCCCCGCCCCCCTTGAGAGTTTTTGCACAAGAAGAAAGATGAAATAAATGATTTTCTTGTTGAAATAATTTGAATAGAATTAAACATTATAAATAAAATGAATAAATGAATGAATGAATTCATATTTTTTTTTTTTTTTTTACAAAGAATAATACAATAGGAAATTAATAAATTAGATATAAAGAAAAAAAAATGAAATTTATTAGGGCGTTTTCTTTTTTTATTAAAACGACGAATTCAAATTCCCTTTTGTTTTCGACGTTCATTAAAGTTTTGTTCTTTTTAATTTAAACAAGTTCAAGATGAAAAAATCGTTAAGCTCCTCTCGGAAATTATAAATAATATTCAAAAATAAAAAATAAAGGGTCGGACTAAGCCGAGCGCACAACTTTGCCCACCCATTATTCAAAGAAATAACGCAACGCGTTTGTTTATTTGTTTTGATTTTGCTCTGTTGCTATGCACAATTTTCGAATTTAAATGATTTTTTAACAAATTTATGACAAATTAGGATACAAATATTATATATCATTTTACTCGGGAAGTCTAGTTTCTGAATATATAAAAAAAATAGGTTATGTAAGAAAAAAAATTTTGTCTTCCTCCCACCTAGAGCCCCCCCCCCCTAATGGTCCGATGTTTACCAAAAGCTTTTCAGTTCTTGGCCTCTACCCCTAGTTTATGGGTGCAAAATTTCAAAACAATTGAATGAATAGTTTTTAAGATTTCGTTGACGAAAAAAATTACCACAGACAGACACACACACATACATCATTCCAAAAACTTCTTAAATGGATTCAGGGGACCTCAAAACGCATTTTGGCACCTTCAGAAAAATTCGATTTTTTTACGATTACATTAACTTTACCTGCCCAACCTACGGTTGATGGGCAAAGTTAAAAAAGGGGGAAGCATCATCAATTCTGTGTAGTCACCCATCCGTGATTCAGTAGTATTTGACCATTACTTAACATCCTAGAGCTTTTGGGTTTTCTCTAATCCCCAGGACCGCTAAAAATTAAATAACATATTTCTTTTTATAAAAGTTTTTTGTAAACCGATGGCCTTTGGTCGAAAGGATTAATTAAAAAAAATAATAATAATAACATATTGTCATAATGAAAAAAGTTTTTTTTTTTTTTTTTCATTTATAAGTGACGTTTCGGTCCAGATTAGTGTTCTGAAGATAGGAACAAAACTTCATTGTAGAGGGAGATATCAACTTATCAACTTTATAAAGGCCCTTTTTATTGAAAACAGGGCCGGATAAAGTGCGGGCGAGTGCCCGGAGCACTAATTTTGAGGGGCACCGTAAAAAATAAATTATGCATTTACTTTTAAAAGGCTAACAAAAATTTTGATTAAATTAATTTAAAAAGTCAGTAGTTTTATACATTCTCTTACCTCTATATATATATGTTAATTATTAATATATATTTTATTTCTGATTTCTTTTCCTAATACATTTTTTTTGTACAGTTTGACAATGTATTTTCCACTACAAAAAACTTGACGTGAGGGAATGTTTTAGATATTTTTACCAGTTTCAGCGATTAAAAAACTGTAAGAAACATTCAAAAAATGCCATTCAGTTTTTTTCCATGCAGACCAGTGTTATTTTAGATTCTGCACCAGGCTTTAGACCGGCCGAAATATATAGTATAAGGCGATTTTTGAGAAATTTATGCTGTTTTAATTCCCTCGTTATAACATCGTGTTAAACCCTTTTATCTGGAAGATGGAAACGTTGGATTCATATGAAAGCAGTTGCTCTAAAATGTTGAACGAATTCCCAGAGAGTTTGGAATAAACCATCAACCATTTTGTTTTAAATTAATTATTTTATCCATGTGAATTCAACATAAAAATTATTACACACACAACAGATGTTGGAAATCTATTTTTATTGACATCGCAGAGAGAGAGGGAATTTTTTTTTTTTTTTTTTTTTTTGATAACAGCAAAATTAATTTATATAGTAATTGTATTTTTGAAATATTCGCTGAACATAACCACAAAACCATGCTGTAAATTTAAATTTATAAATATTTTTTGTTGTTTACATTTCGTTATTATAATATTATTTTTCGAAGGGGATCGGGATTATTCTACAAGTATAACTGGAAATTTAGTTATAGTAGTTTTGTTAGTGAATGAGAAGACAACCCAGGATCTCTAACAAGAGGTGGAGCTTTAAGTAATTTCAATGAAATATCAATTGTGCTACGATTTTCATTAATCTACAATTTTTCAGTCAACTCAAATTTTACTTTCTCTTACCTTTATATATGTTAATATATAGAGAGAGAAAGTATTGAATTCATGTCAAAAATTTGATATCAAGATTTTGATGGATATACTCGTTTTGAGGTCCCCTGAATCCAAAAAAGTGGTTTTCGCGACATGGTCTATCTGTGTTCAATTTTAAGCATGAAGGAATTGAGCTAGGAGTTTGAAATTTTATATATAAAGATTAGACACTCCCCTGGGCCGTGAAAATAAGCTTTTAATCAAAATCGGCCAAAGAGTACTAGTACTTTACTTATGTTCTTTTTCAGTTTGTTTTATTTTTTTTTTCGATTTTTTAAAATTTGCTTTAACGATTTTGATTAAAATTCAAAAATCAATTATTTTTTAAATGCTCTTTCAAATGTATATTCTCATTTTGCTCTCAAAATTGTTTGAAGACCACTTAACTCATCAAGATAGGAGAAATGGTTGCCATGGTAACAAAATATGTTTATACATTTTAGCTCTTGAATTTTAATATATGGGCGGAAACTAAATATATGTCGACACGAAAAATCTGGGGTGACAAGCACAGAACACAACTTTCGATTACCGAAGGTAAGAGAAAGTTGTGTGCTGTGCGCCAGTCACACCCCAGATTTTAACATCTTGAAATTCGAATGTGCCGTACTGTCGGAAACTAACTACCGTATTTCATCAATTCTAACAAAAGACGCCATCGAATCCAAGGCCCAGCCTAGTTTTTGAGAAAATATTTTGAGAATTTTGGAAATTTTTGATAAAAATTTTTTTTTTAATTTAAATAAATTCTAAAATTCTGAAATTAGTTCTATTCAATGACCTTGCTTACTCATCTTTTTTTTTTATTCATCATGTTTGTCGTCTTTTATCGCATTTCGAGTATACTGCTCATTAACAGCGATTGTAAGACGCCATCGATTCTAAAACGCACCGCATTTTGGAAAAGATTATTTTTCAAAAAAAAAGTGCGTCTTAGAAATACGGTATATGTCGACACAAAAAATCTGGTGTAACAAGCACAGAAACTTTCCATTACCGAAGGTAAGAGGAAGTAGTGTGCTGTGCGACGAGTCACACCCGATTTTTAGGAAATAGAGAAAAAGTAAAATCAAAAATATAGGAAAATAAAATCTACAGTAGATACTCCCAATTAGTACAATATTTGGACGAACCCCGATCGTGGATATTTCTCCGTCATCGATTGCCTTTGTGTATCGGCCACCCTCATTGTATTTAAATTTATTTTCTTTGATTAAAAAGGCGAGATAAAACGTAAGAATTCTTTTAATTTAATTTGTGATCAGATTTAACATAAATTAGTATGACTGGTGATAAAATGATAAAAGCCAACTGATTGACATTAATGACAGACAGATGCAATTGCAAACACACACACACACACACTCACACACTCCATTCCGTGTTTAACCTTTTAATAATTCAATTTGCAAATCTCCTCGTAAAAAACTTAATCAAGTGAACAAATCAATGCATTTAAAAAAAAAACAATTGCTATTATTTAATGAGAGAACGCCATTAAGAGAGAGAAATATATATTTAATCAATAAAAAAACAAACGATCTTATCCTTATTTAAACAAATGACGTCATTGTTTATGCACTTGGTTAAGGAGAGGATATTAATGGGGCGAGTTTGAGTCACAAACTTCTAATAATTTTCTTCATTTTATTTGAATTAATTTTTTTTTTTTTTTTTTTTTTTTACCATATCTGATAAATTATTTGTGTCTTATATATCGTGATTCAATTCTCAAATTTCAAGGTTAAATTACACGAGCCAATTACGTACTAGCCATTTATATTGTTAGCTACGTATTATGGTGGGATTTTTTTTTTATTAATTCAATGTGTAGGGAATTTTCCGGTGGTTTGAGGTGAAAAAAAAATGTCCTTCCAATATGGCAACAATTTTCTCAGCATCCCCTGGACCAGATTTTTGGATACTCAGCTATGTTATAGACTGGGTCAGGGTTGGCGATCCTTTTTGAGACGTGGGTCAAATTTTGTTCATATTGCTGATAAGAGAAGTGGCTGTTCAACGATTGATTCACAGGAAGAGAGGATGTCAGCCAAAAAGGAGACCTCTATCGAATAAAAATCTCCCATCAGAAAACGTTTCGGGTTTAATTAAATAAATCCATCATCAGTTCTTAAGAGCTGAAATGAGCATAAATAATAATTGTAATACAACAACATAAAATATTTCTTAAATTATAAAAAAAACATCCGATCTTACATTATTGGCAATCTCAAGGTGTACACCAATGAGTTGCAGATAGAGTTGTTATATATAAACATATACAAATTTATATAAAAATGCAAAATTTGCATATTAGATGTCAGATGCTCATCAGTTAATATGGCCAAGTCTCAAATCTATATAAAATTTTATTATCAAATCAAATACAGTTATTATAAGATAAATACTGTATACTATACTGTAATACTAAATATTATTTATGCTCGTTTCAGCTCTTAAGAACTGATGATAGATTTATTTAATTAAAACCGAAACTTCTTCTGAATGGAAATTTTCATTCGATTTTGGCTGACATCCTCTCTTTCTGTGAATCATTTTGTTCATTTTTTTTTTGGTACTAGCTCGTGGGTCACTAATGTCCATTTGCACCAGAGTTAAGTTTAAAATTTTTTAAATGAGTATTTTTAAAACTAAACATTTTTAAGGCTTAACGGGTAAACCTGGGGGTGGTTTGATTTTTTTAAAATTCGTGGGTTAAAAAGTTAAAAAGCTTCAGTGTCTGACCCACGGGTCTTAGGTTCGCCATCACTGGACTAGGTGATTATGAGAAGATAATAAAATGAGGAGTGAATCGAGCCGGTACATACAAATAGGGTATGAATATTTATTAAGAACCACAATTTTCTTAGCATCCCCTGGACCAAATCTCAGCTATTTTATAGTACTAGGTGATTATGAGAAGATATTAAAACGTGCAGTGAAAAGCTTCCGGAAGGAGCGGTACAAATGCCCTCCCAATATTTATTAAGAACGACAAATTTCTCAGCATCCCCTGGACCAAATTTTTGGAGTTTTATAGTTGTAGGTGATTATGAGAATATATTAAAACGAAGAGTGAATTAAGCCCGCATTGACCGGTACAAATGGCCTCCAATATTTATTAAGAAACACAATTTTCTCTGAGCTTGGGCACAGGAGCTAACTGTTATATAATTTTGTATCAAGCAATCTCTCCATTTCTCCATTATAATCATATCACAAACACAACCTCAAAAAGCAACTAAAATCTTCTGAAACTCAGCGGTAATTAGACGTTTGTCTACCGGGCATCTTTCATTAAAAACTTCTGAAGATGGATGACATTGTCTCCGAAACATCGAGTGGAAAAATAAACTTTTTTTTTTAGAGTTTAGGCTTTCATAGATGTTATCATTAGTAAAAGAATTAGATTTTCGGTTTAACTGTGGTTTATTTGTAAAAATTACAACGTTTCGGCCACTCATTCTTGGCCTTTTTCAGATACAATTCAGCTAAGATTGTCACAGATGTAACAACCTTTCTCCACAGAATGAGTGGCCGAAACGTTGTAATTTTTACAAATAAATAACAATTAAACCAAAAATTAAATTCTTTTACCTCTTTTTTTAGTCAACACTTTATAGGAAAAAAAAAATTAATAGCTCCGAAGATGGCTAAATTAGTGCCTGTCTGTTAAATCCGAGTCTGGGGAAAGTTATGCAACTTGATTGTAAGCTAATAAACAGAAACAAACAAAAAATGATATTTATTCTAAATGCTTATAAACGTTCAGTTTAAATATATTCATCGGTTCTATTATTTAATTGCAGGCACATGTACATGTGCATACCTGTAAAAGACTATAATAAAATCAATTAAACGATTAATGAATAAATCATTGATTTAATTATTCATTTAAATGAGGTATAAAGGAGAGAAAAAAAAAATCTTTTCCTCGTGTCTTAAATTATCTTATCTTCATTTTTTTTTTTTTTTTTTGTATAATTTGTAGTTATGAAATTTTGTATATTATATAATTGTCGTATCGATTTAATTTAAAACGAGAGGAAATCGAATCGAATAAATAGAAGAAGTCATAAAAGGTCATTTTATTTTTGATAAGAAATAGAGAGATTGATTTCTTTTTGACATTGATTGGCTGGCTGGCTCGCTTCCCCTTCCTCAATCAATCAATCAATCAATTATGTTTTTACATTCATTAAATCACAAGTTTTTTTTTTTCTATAAAAATATGTTGGTTTGTTATTATATAAATAATAGGCAAAATGAACAATTTTTTTTTAATGCCATATACACCTCCAAAAAATTAATACCCCACTAAAAAAAAAATCATTAATTTTATGAAACCACGATGCAAGTGAAACTTTTTTTTCGGATTGTAGGCGTTTAACTGAAAATTTTCAGAAAATTATTCAATTAAGGGTATTAAAATCGCGTTTTTAATCTTAACTTAATAATTGGAAAATGGAAAATCAATAGACGCATGTTAAAAACTGAGAACAATATTTATTTAGTAAATGAAGATTTGAATCATTTTAAATTATTTTAAAAATTATATTTTATCATTTTAAAAATTGAATAATAAAATCTCACAATTATTTTTTATAATTCGTCATATGTATTAAATTTCAACTTTCCTATTTTTGTCTTCACGGCTTGTGACGTCATGGCTTGAGCGTCACGGCTTGTAACGCGACATGCTGATAGAAGAGCGAATAAATTTGAGGCGATCAAATAAAAGTTCCACTTTAAAAAAAAAATATATATTGTAAAATGCATCTAAATTATTATTTAATAACTAGCAGCACAGACCGCGATCGGCGAGTCTCGTCTCTCTAGATCCTTCTGTAAAAGGCTACGGCGGACCCTCGCCATTTCTCAATCATGTCCGCGGCAGATTTTCAGACAATTAATATCAATCAATATACAGTAAATATTAGTTTCATTAAGAAATATATCCACCCTCACTTATCTTTACAAAAAAATTATTGTATTTTTTATTTGTGATATTTGTACACAATGAGGGGCTGAATAAGCCCTATGTACACCTTAATTTAATAAATAAATAAATAAAATGATATTATTTTGATAAGTAAGCCTAAGATTAAATGTTTTTATAAATACATAGATTAATATTATTATATGAAATTCCTATCGGAATCCCCGTTTATTTGTCCGAGATGCTTTCGTGCACGAAGACACACACCTCTGGTTACACTCGGTTCCTTATATCCAACCTCTTCTATACTCTGGATGATGTCCTAGTTGAGGAGGGACTTCCTCAGCACCGACTCCTTTCGAAGAATTCATCACTGAGAGGGAATCTTCTTTACGTCCCTTCCACAGGACGGGGTGTCGCAGCAACTCCCTCTCCTCGTAGAGTTGCCTGGGGGCTATTGTGGTGAGATCCAACTCCTGCTTGAGCATTTGTGTACATTAAATAAATATTTTATTAAATGAAAAAAAATCCCACGCGGATTTGAACAGGGATCTTCTTTGTAGAAGCCGTTCCGTTGTTCACACATACCATGTTGCAAAAACCACTTTTTTGGACTCAGGGGGACCTCAAAATCTCGATATTGAATTTTTGACAAGAATCCAATACTTCCTCACATATATAGGTAAAAGAAAGTAAAAAGAATAATTAATTGCAAGTGTGCCCGTTGAATATGTTGTAAGAGAATTTATTATAGAAAGAATCTTTTTATTTGTCTAACCATGAATTATCTCTCGACATTTTCACCTTGCTCTCTTACTCGTTTATTCATAAAGTTAAAGAGGAAGCGTGCAGCAAAGTAAATTCAAATCGTGTACTACTATTATTATTATAATCCAGTTTAATGTGCCAAGGCTGTTTTTGGGTAAACTATTTATTCATGGAACATGTTTAGTAAGAAAATCAATTCCTCCTCGTCTAAGAGAGGCAAATCAATTTACATGGATCCTATTAAATGCAATTTTTTTACTTTCACTTAACCAAACATGATGAAAAAGTTTTGTATTTATGTAAGAAATTTTAAAGAAGAGTTTAAATAAAATCGCTCAAATGGAAATATTAATTTAGACGAATGTCATTTTACTTTCGTTTACCTATGTATGTATCATAATCAACTTTAGCCCTTTAAATAACTTTAAAGGAAGATTTTAAATTTTTCATTTTAATAATTCACTTAACAGTGTTAAGGCGGCGCACAGTGGTCTAGATTTGAAAAAGTTGGCCAAAAATAGAAAAAAGTTTTAGATTTGATTGAAAATTGGTATATATGGGTTTTCGAGGTCGCTGATTACAAATTTTATAATATTTATATAATTTATTAATTTGCAGTGGCGGATCATATATGGCGGATCACTTCGTCAAAGATAGTTTGTAATTTTATATAAATTCGTATATAAAATTAAGCAAAATTTAAGTAACGTGTTTAAGGCCGAGTTCACATCGTTTTAGTATAAGCCTAATCTCAAATAGTTCTCGATGAGTAAGATTATTTTATCAATACGGTTTTCCGTCATGATGCTATTTATTTTTAAAAATATATTTTAACTTTTATTTATTTGAAATTAGAAAAATTATATTTAATCACAATAATATTTCGAAAATGCAATAATAGTTAGCAATAAGACACCCTATGCTCAAAAATAGACATGATGCTATGTAACTTTAAAGTAAAAATACTTTTCTAAAATAATAAGCTTTTATTTAACTAAAAAATAATAAAAATTAAATTTCTACACAATAATATTCTCAAAACGTGTATATCCATCAAAATCTCGACATCGAATTTTTGACATGAATCCAATGCCGAATTAAAATCAATTATCCCACCCAATGCAACATATACTCGGAACACAAGAGAGGCATCTTCCCATCATCCCTATGCTGTTCAGATTACGACTAATACAACTAGTCAATTCCAGTCTTCCTTTGTCCTCATGACCTCCCGTGATTGGAACAAGCTCCCTGCGTCTATATATTTCACAAAATCTACAATCTTCAGACTTTCAAGTCTAATCTCAACAGGCATCTTCTCAGTTCCCGCAGTTGAGTTTCCCCTTTATGCTTCTCCTTTTGTTTTTATTTTCTTCCTGGCTGCATGTGACCAATGGTCATTATTGGTCTTCGGACCTTATGCACCCATTCCAAAAAAAAAAAAAAAATACTTTCTCTATATATATGTACTTATATGTTAATATACATATACGTAAGAGAAAGTAATAACAATTATTTTGATTCAGAAATGAATTTACTACAACACTCATACAGTACAAATATTTGCCTTGAATTATTATAGCTACAATTTTTTTGTTTTTTAAAGGATTTGTGATTAAAATTTTTTTTTTTTTTTTTTTTTTTTTATTTAATAAATCAAGAATGTTTCCTTCTTTTTTCAATCTTTAATGATTATCTTTTTTTTTACCTATAGATATATATATTTTTTCTAAAAATAATGCTTAGAACATTTCCAATCTTCCAAAAGAGGAATAAAACCATCAAGTGACCAAAGAATGTGACTTTTAAAAGAATTTGACGTTCGAAATCGAAGAAATTCCATATTTGCCTTAAAAACTGGTACAGCAGGTAGGTACCCACCATACATATAAATAAGACCTTGTGACGTCAAAAAATCCGCTTTTTTATCTCATATTTATTAAATTTACAATTATTATTAAATAAATAAAAAGCAATTTGTATAGATTGATATAATTGAGTTTTCAACCTCTGCCCCCATTTAGCCAAGGCCAAATTGAAATTATTAAAGCGATAGCCCTCAATTTTTTTTTTTTTTTTTCGTTATTAATAACTATGTATCAAAAAAATCCTTGTTTTGCATGTTCTAGCTTTGGCTAATAAAGATAAAGATGTTTGTCCTTTGAATTTAAACGTTAGAAGGAAATTAGAAAATAATTTTCCATTTAAAATTCAATATCGCCACATGCGTGTAATAATTATGCGATTAGAACTCCTGGAATTGAACCCAGGATCTCCAGCCCATCGGTGTGCTTCTCTTGCACCAGGCCATCGCACCCTTGACCATACCGAGAGAATTGTAAGCCGCTTATTACAGACATTTCGGACATGCGGTGTACAGTGAAAACTTGTTAGACCAAATCAATATGTTTGTTTGTCCCCCGACTGATTAAACAAGCGGCTAAGTGAGAAATTTTTGTGGAAACAAAGATGTTGAAAAAAGAAGAATTCAGTCAATTAAAGTTTCTTTATTGAACTAACGTTTCGGCCCTTCGTTTGGACATTTGATGAAGATTAAAACGATTTACAGGCCAAATCGAACGGTTTGAAAAATTGTAATTTTTGATTTCCTCCATTTGTTGATATTATATACCCCTTTAAAAAACCCTTCCTGGTAAATTTCATTTTTTTGATCATCAAAATTTCAAAAAATCGAAAAAAAATAGGCATTTGAGATCCCAAGACCGGAAAGGTCATGAAAAGTTGTGGAATGAATAGTTGTTTGTTTCAAAGATTTTTTAGGAAAATCGAAGTATGATTGATTTTCAGAAAATGAGTAAAATTTTGAAAATTGAAAATGACACAGGAAAATTATTAAAAAAAAAATTAATTGTATTTTTTCTTGAAAACTACACAAAAAAAAAACAAAAATTAAAAAAAAAAATAAATAAATAAAAATAAAACATCACTATACCTGTACTTATGATAAGAAACAGGCCCATAAAAAATCAATGCTAGAGGTAAAAAGTAAAAATCTTTATTGTTTATAATAATTTTATAAATTAAAGGTAAAATATGTATATTTTTGATACATCTTTGTAAAAACTCCATATAGGTTCTGAAGAAGGCATTGTTTTTATGGACAGACGAACTAAAACTCTATTTTAAAAAAAAACTGAAGATGAAACAATAAAATTGGCCGAAACGTTTGATAATAAAAGAGTTAGTTTTAATAATAGAAGCTTGGCGCCTCCCCTGCATTCTCTTCATTTCTGCCACAAAAACCCTGAATACCTGAGACTCCCCTATCAAAAAGGCATTGATTCTGAAAAACCTGCTATGTGCATTTTTAGTGATTTTTACTTT
>JAKCPI010016637.1:0-10766 GCA_023213315.1 Euborellia annulipes | reverse complement strand
CTCCAGCATTACGATAAGTAAGTTTTTCCTTTTTATTTACCCAGATATAGCCATAGTACCACTGTCCTTCATATAAAACTACATATTTTTATCGGTACATGTATTAGAAGCTGTAGGATGATCCCAAAACAAATATCCCAATTGAGGATCAAATCCAGTTCCTTCAATATAAGGATATCTGTATCCATTCGATGTTATGATATTGCTAGTTTCAATGTCAAGACTTCCTGTATGGGATGTCACTAGAAATTCATAATTTGTCTGACGAGCAACATTGGTGTACCATCGCCCCTTCATGCTCACAGATCCCCCTTCCACAATTTCCATTGGTATCAAATCTTCCTACATCTACAATTTGTCTGGACTGTAGGCTATTAGGTTTAATGCCTTCAATACGAAATCCATTGAAGGTAATGTACCCTTCTTTATGCAATGTTTCACATTCTGTACCTTTTACAGACACAATTTCACGATTACCAAATCCATCAATTACTAAAGAATTATGACTATGCATTCCACAGTAGGTCATGAAGTATGATTTGATAATAAGACATGATTTAATTTTAATGTCTGATTTCTGTTTGTTTGAAGAACTGAACGTATTATACATTTTCAGGAGTTCAAATACTTTAGATAATTCAAATATTTTAGAAATTAGGTGAAAAACCTATAATAAAGTAGACCAATCATAACTACTTTTAGGAAAATCCGTGAAATTATTTTAATTATATTTTTTATGTCCAAGTAAGTCCAATTCTTTTTTCGAAGCTGTCTCTGGTGTAAACACCAAAAACCCATGCACCTTCTATAGGGGCTCGGCCCAATCAGATCTATTAATGCCGTTAGCGTCATATAGAAGCTTCTTTTTGAGTCTTCAAAATTTGATAGCTCACGAACCTTAACTGCATCGGCTCCGTCTCCCTCTTCTCTCTTCTTCTCTCCCCCTCCCTCCCCCCCTTCTGGAAATCTAGTTTCTACATCAAAAGGATGAGTGTGAGGCAAGTTTTCTAAGGTGGTTAGCATCTGGTCACGCACTGCTTTGATCGAATACTTTCTGGCTCTAAAGGATATCAATAATGAGTGAAAGTGTCCATACTCACACCAATGGTGTGTACGTAGCAATAAGGCCTCCGTGTGCCACTTATAAGGCATTATAGTGCACGTTAAACTTGTGGGAGGCGGGGATCAAAGTGTATCCCCGTCACGTCTTGTTTTTAGGGATATAGGGCGCGAATTCAGCAAGCAACTGCAAAAATTGCTCAGGCCCTCGTAGCAATCGTCGCTGATGTTGTCATCTACTAATAAGAAGCCAACCAATTTTGTTTCGATGATTTCTCACCCTAATGCCAAACAGTGATTCTAATGTAGTGAAAACTGATTAGGATCAGACACCAAAAATAAATTTTAAATCCCTGGCAAGCAAGAATTTCAAGTGCCAATTGCAATTTAATAGTCAATGTTCAAACAAAGCTTCTATAATTTATTGATTTCATTTGCGTCTGTTGCGTCCCCAACGCAGCGCTGTTTACAGTTTGTCTTTCAATGATCGATCTTATTTCCACTTTTAAAATTTTCAACAAAAACATAATAGTTCCAATTAGGTATTAACACTATAGTTCACCAAAAAAGTGACCGCTCATCTTAGTTCATTTTTAGGAATAGTTCATTTGAACTAGTTCGTTCACAAACTACCACATCTCTATTTTGAACCCAACGCTGTGGGCATCTAGTATGAATTTTGAGACTGCTCAAAATTCATGTTAATTCCATAGCCAGATAACGCGTAAGCATAAATTTATTTGTTTTTTCATCAATTGAGATTGATATTGAGTTTTTTCTATTTGTTTAGTTGATTTACAACCAACTAGAAAATAGATTAAATTGTGTTGAACGCTTCACGGTTATCTGGCTATATATTTAGCAATTTGTGCTAAAAACGCGATTGGCGTTAATTAATTAATTATTATTGTTGTTGTAGAATGTTGAGGTATTTCGGAAAAAATATGATACGGATGGTAGGTATGTAGTAAAAAAACTTTTTATGTAGTTTTTGTGTGTTTTATGGTGTACATTTGCTTGCAAAAGTTTCGGATCAGATCAATCCTTCATCAGCACCTATTGATTAAAATTCATTACATTTTAGTGTGCATGGTTGAAATATAAAATGCAAAGTGGATAACTTGGTACAATGAAATAACCCCATACCCTTCCCACAAAGACACAACCAACCCTTCAACAACAGCTCTAAGTTGTGATGTTGTCTGCTGATCAAAAAATTGATCGAGAGAGAACACAATGGATGTCAAGGCCAATGATCCCCACCTCTTTTTGAAAAATTTCTTTTAAACAACTGAAACTTGAAAAACTGTTTTCACAGGTGAAAACAACCCTTGTGAGATCAATTATATAAGACAGCCCCCCCCCATGGTATACAAAACAAAAGATATACATAGATAAGAGCATACAAAAATATAAAAAGATATATAAAAATATATTGCAAAAGTTGACATTACCTTGCCAATTTATTTATTTAACACAACTTTGGTCATGTATGCAACATGCCATTGGCTTTGAACAACAGATAAATAAAAATAAAAATAGTCTCCAATAAACATGATATGTGAATTCACCCTGTGTCTCTATTCTGGCTTTCTGTTTTCTTAAAAAAGAGAGAGAGAGAGAAAAAAAAATGAATATAGAACATATTGTTATTCAATCAAAAGGAAAAACACACTGATTAACATTTTAGTTTATCCTTTGACATGTTATAAGTATTTCATTTTTATATGAATAGAAAAAGGTTTTTTTTTAACAAAAGATGTGGTACCTTTATCAGTGATTGCAACAATGGGTTGCCGAAACAATCCTTTTTTCTTTGTGTATGGAACCTAAGTTCATTACAAATTTATTTTTATATATATATATAAGGTATATATGAATTAATTTTAACAAAAACTGAATCGTCGTGGGTTTTTTCTCTTCCAACTAGTTGGTTTTTAGAATCAGGAAAAATCATCCTTAATCTAAATTGGCGCTACGCGTTTGTGATACCTTGCTTGCTTGGCGCAACCCAAAAAAACCTTTTCATCTTTCTTTAGTTTGTTTAAAATAATAAGTATAACTGTATATCTTATTAATTTTAATTTAGTGCTTCATATACATAAGGGAATTCATATAAAAAGAATATTGAATATAGGGTGACCCATCCAGTAGTTGATCGAATGTTCAAATTTTCGTGTCATTTTCAGTCGGAAACAACTATTTTCTCTGGGCCCATTGAAAAATATATTTAGTTATTTATGATTTAAATGTTGTCAACTCAGGTTGTTTCACATATCGAAGAACCAACTAAAACCAGCAAAACAAGAAATCTTTTTTCGGTTCATGAGTTGCAATACTTTTAAAAAATGTAATTTTTTAATTTCCATTGTGTCTCTTAAAAAATAATAAAAAAATAAATAATAATAAAATAAAATATAAATAAAATTATCAAACTGTGTTATTTTACCTCCTTTGAAATCATTGGATTTGACTTTGATCAAAAATTGGATTCGCCCGATCAACTACTGGAACAAAATTTTTTTTTGACGTGACAACGTCTTATAATTCGATGAAGCCGGCTGCACTCTCGAAAAAACATGACTCATCTGAGGCGTTCCATTTAAGGCTTGAAGTGCAAGCGAGAGCGCGGAACGAGCAAGGAGCTAAGGAGGAACAGCTAGGCTAGAAAAGCAGGAGTGGGGGTGTCTCCAGTCAAGACAGGCATTTCCCCTCCAGCCGCCATCGTGTGAAGGGCACAAAACCTTCTCTTCCCATCTGAACGTATGTTAATAGTATCCATCTTTAAGACAGTTCTTTTTATTATTAACAGTGATAAAAAACAAGTTTGATTTTCTTTATATATTTTTTGTTTTTTATTAAAAGTGTGTGTAGGAAAGCCGAATCAATTATTAGAGAGGCGTTAAATGACAGTGGAGGAAAATTTATGAAAAAAAAATACAATGAAATATATTTGACTAATTCTTTAATGATGGACTTTAATGAATCACACTCGAATATTTTCTCTTCATTAAATAACCATATTTTAAATAATCTCCCAATGGAAAACCATATAGTATTACTAATTAAAAGTATTTCAAAATATTATTTTAAAATAAGATTACACTATATAACAAAAAGAGTTATGTAGACAAAAGTAAATCGAAAAGAATATTTTTTAACAAGTTAACCCATTTTCAAGGATATTAAATATAATTAATCGTTTCAACTTTTTCTTACAATCGTACCTGATTTAAAAACTATATTTTTGGTATTTCTATAATATATATTTAAATTTTTTTATTTGTTTTATAACTTAATTAATTCTTAATCTTTGAATTGTGTAAAAAACATTGGTTTAATAAATAAATAAAAAATCGGTTGTCTGTAAAGTCGGTTTACTGACGATAGTTGAACGTGACAACGTCATAAGAAAATACCATTCCATCAGTATTTTCTTATGACGTTGTCACGTTCAACTATCGTCAGTAAACCGACTTTACAGACAAACTCCACTACAGACAAAACTATCGTCATAAACAGACTTTACAGACAAAACTATCGTCAGTAAACCGACTTTACAGACAACCGATTTTTTTTTTTAATTCTATTGTTTATGCTCTTTAATAAGGCCTGAATTTTATATTCTCCTATGATTGGACACATATAAGGGATTGTTATTATGGTGTGAGTTTTCTATTAAGATTTAAAATGAAATGATAAAAATAGCGTAGCATCGGCGTTATTTGATCAACTACTGGCTGGGTCACCCTATATTCAAAGATTTCAAAACGTAAATTCATATTGTTGCTATTTTTAATTTTACATATTTTTTATATATATAACTAGTCATAAATAGATATAAGGAATATACTAGTATATTTGGAATATATGTAAATTGTATCTCCCGCTTATATAAATTATCTGAGGTTGGTAGTATTGCATGGTGTTCAACTCAACTATGTTCACTCTTAATAGACCACATGTTATGATATTAAATGAGTGTGTGTATGGATGAAAGGACTCTTATTCAATTCTACTATACTTTCAGAATCGTCTAACGTTCAATTAACCCAATCCACACTCTTACAAATTGAATAAGAGTCCTTTCGACGATTCTGAAAGTATAGTAGAATTGAATAAGAGTCCTTTCATCAATATACACACTCATTTAATGTCATAACATGTGGTCTATTAAGAGTGAACATAGTTGAGTCGAGGACACTATGCAATACTACCAACCTCAGATAATTTAATATAATTTATATAAGCGGGAGATACAATTTACATATATTCAAGGGTTACCTACCGATAAAGATTAATTGCATATAAATGTGATTATATAATTTATATATACCTGAGCTGTGTTTGTGCATCATATTTATTTATTAAATTATATATAGTATGTGATCGGCATTCACCCTTTATTTAATAAGTACCTAAGTATCCTTTAATCTTGTCTGTTTTTATAAATTTTTATATAAAAGAAGGAATAAACCTTATTTGAATCTTTGTTTTATTGATTTGTATTTGCAATTGGTTTTAATTTTAACCTTAGTTACGTTTTATCTTTATTTATATATCTAGTATTAAGTAATTCTTCTACCATCAATTGTATACACTTTTTAAAATTCATATTTTATCATCATTTAAGTATATTAAATTTATTGAACCTAAACTCTCTGAAAAGTAATTTATTTATTTATATTATAATTCCCGATAATTTAAATTATTTTTCCAGTCTGTTATCGCTGCACCAACATCTCAGATTTCAAATTCATTTGGAGGTCCATATCAGTGTTTGATATAAAAAACGTCATGCGGGCTAAACGCGAAATGACGTTGGATTATAGCTAATTGGATCATATCTTTGTCATTCTCTCTTGGTCCAGACTCAAAGACTCAGCAGACTCCAATAGCTTCAACCAGCAGTAGTCTCGCGATATATACCGGGTGAGTTTTTTTTATCTTGAGACAGTCTTATAACTCAAAAACAGTGCATTATATGAAAAAAAGTTTCAAATAAAAGTTTATTTATATCGAGGGGGAAACTAAACTACGCTATTGTTTGTCGACCTAGAACAAGCTTTCAAGGGTATTTCAAGGTCAAGTTCTGTTTTTTAAATGGAAACATATATATTTCTTTACAGATCCTGAATCTTCAAAAAAAAACTGAACAACTTTTATAAGAACTATTTTTTTATCCAACATCAAATAAACAAAATATTAAATCATTTAGATCTCATAAAAAAATTTCTAATAATTATTTTTAACAATTATTCAACTAATAATGATCAAATATTTAATTATCAAATAAATAATTATTAACTAGAAAAGTCACAACAATGAAAATAAGAGTTTATAATGATCTTAAAACTTCATTAAATACACAGATTTCA
This sequence comes from Euborellia annulipes, assembly GCA_023213315.1. Taxonomy (NCBI): domain Eukaryota; kingdom Metazoa; phylum Arthropoda; class Insecta; order Dermaptera; family Anisolabididae; genus Euborellia; species Euborellia annulipes. The sequence goes on along the minus strand of JAKCPI010016637.1, from coordinate 4,329 downwards.
GAGATTATTTTCTACTTAATGGAACTAGGAACTACTTAAAATTCTTGAGTTTAAAAAAGTTTATTTCTCGTGTCAATCCAGTAGATAGTTATATTGTATTTTCATAATAATAAAAATGGAGTATTTTTTGTTGAAGAAAGAATTGAAATGGTCTTAATTTATGGTGAATGTGGAAGAAGTGTTATGAAGCTGCCATTGAAATGGATGCCGAGCGTTTTCCTGATAGGAATACACCCTCACAAGCTTCATTTCATCGTGTTAAAATAAACAGGAAGTGTAAAGGCTACGCAGAAACTACAAAAGGCCAAATAACGAAATCGGAACTGGAATTCATCCAGAAGACTTGCGATAACACTCTGGAATGTCACAGAACAGTGTCGAAAAATTATTAAATTATTAATTATTTTTAAATTATTTATTTAATAATTAAATATTTGATCATTTTATTTTTTGATAATTAAGTTGAATAATTGTTAAAAATAATTATTAGAAATTTTTTTATGAGATCTAATTGATTTAATATTTTGTTTATTTGATGTCGGATAAAAAAATAGTTCCTATGAAAGTTGTTCAGTTTTTTTTGAAGATTAAGGATCTGTAAAGAAATATATAGGGTTCCATTCAAAAAACAGAAGTTGACCTCAAAATACCCTTGAAAGCTTGTTCTAGGTCGACAAACAATAGCGTAGTTTAGTTTCCCCCTCGATATAAATAAACTTTTATTTGAAACTTTTTTTCATATAATGCACTGTTTTTGAATTATAAGACTGTCTCAAGATAAAAAAACTCACCCGGTATATCTTGTTTAAAAAGCGCGATCAAAAACAATTCTCATTAGTAGGATATATCAATTATTCTTTGATATACTAATTAGAAAAATTATAAAAAATTTACCTCAAAATATTAAGAAGCGATTATAGGATCTCAGTTAGACTATGGCTGCTTCATTTTTGGAGGCATAAATAAAAAATTGACAAATAAAATTAATGGCATACAGTACAAGGGATTAAGACTAATAATAGGAGCCATGCGTTCAACACCAACAAATGCTCTTCAGGTAGAATGCAACGAGATGCCATGGCACCTTAGAGATATCAGCTATTAGGTTCAAGATTTATCATGAAGAGGATTCAAATTGAAAACCACACAGTCATTGAAAGAATAACAAACCTTAAGGATTCTATGAATTCTAATTTCTGGAGTAGAACTAAACCCATTCCTCCGCTTATTCAAGCTTTCAATTTAAGGTAATTGCTTCACCATTTGTGAGATAATAATGAAAAATGTATAAAAAAAATTTAGACTAAAAACAATTTGGCAACAGCGCATTTATTTAACCAGCAAAAGATGCATGCACTAGATGTTTTCAAAATTATAATTTTCATAAGGTGTAACGTAGGCGTTGATTACATTTGTTAAATAAACTGCAACGGATCGTTGCTAAACTTTATCCAAATTCATTTGAAATATTAATATGTTTATTCCTTTATTATTAATCAGATATCACTTGCAATTTGCAGTTCATGTTGACTTTAATTCAAAAATAATGATCGATTCTCATTTAATAGTCGAGGAATAACAATTCTACATTGGATTTTTGACGTTTCGATTATTATTGGTAACCATTGCTGAAGACATGGAGGAATCGGCTTAAAATCAAAAATAACGATCGATTCTTATCTAATACTAGAGGAATAACCTTATTGCATTCCATTTTTGATGTTTTGACTATTAATGGCAACCTCTACTGAAAACGTGGAAGAATCGACTTAAAATCAAAAAGACTAAATTCTTTTATGGCAAACAACTCAAGCTTGATGAGTGTTGAGTGAAAATAGAAAAAGACTAAATTCTTTTTGATTTCAAGTCGATTCTTCCACGTTTTCAGTAGATGTTGCCATTAAGGTAGTTGTTTCGCGACAATACCAGCAAAAAGTTAATGCTCAAGTATATAGAACAGTCAATAAGGATTCATAGTTCATAAGGCCAACACTTTTTGCTGTTTTTGTACCAAATCTAGCCAATCCCGTGCTCGTTTGAGAAATTTGGCAACATTGAAAGAGATTGAATATTTTTATACATGACATTAAAATGACAGATAAAATGAATGATAAAATACATTTTAAAGGTCGATTTATTAATCAAAAAGTTCTAAATAAACGATTAAAAGCTGTTGCGGTAATGAATGAGGGAAAAAAACGAAAAAAAATGTGTACTAAGAGTGCTAATGTACCCGAATAATTGAAGTGGGCGAGTTGGCGAATAACCTAACCTGTTGTCACTGTCAGAAAGATATTTTATTAAAAAATATTGTTGATGAAAATCTAACCAGCTCTTAATGTCAATGGACCAAAACTACGTGTGAAATTTGGTTTCGATATTCACACTAGTTTTTGAGCTAGCCCCCCCCCAAAAATTTGGTAACGCACAGACTAACTAACAGACTAGCAGACATTTTGAGAAAACAATTATTATTTCGAAAAAAAAGAAGAAAAAAACGCTTATTTCATGCACGATCACAATACTTGACCATACACCCTGTATGGTAAAGTAAAAAATGATTAGCCATACCCTTATCCAGAAAAAAAATTAAACTTATATACTTTAAAGAGTGAACTAATAATAATAAAAATAATAATATTTTCAAAAATTTCTAAAAATATCGTTTTGTTATTTTTTAACAAATGTAATCAACGCCTACGTTACATCTTATGAAAATTATAATTTTGAAAAAATCTAGCGCACGCGCGCTTTCTACTTTTTACTCCCTCTTTCGCTGGTTTAATAAATGCGCTGTTGCCAAAATGTTTTTAGTGAGAATTTTTTTATATACATTTTTCATTATTTATTCCTTATTATCTCAGAAACTGTGTTGTAACTATGAATGAACTTGTCTTAAAATATGTATTGGTTATTGTTTAATGTTGGTTTAGTTTTTTATAAAAATTGTACGAAGGGTTTCTTAATTATAATTAAATATGTATGTAAACTTTCCGATATCCCGTATAGTGCAATGCTAAAGAGCCCGAAAAAATCGATTTTTGAAATTAAATATCTCCGGAACTGTATTGTTCATCAATTTCGTTTTGCCACCAATCGATGCACAAGTATTTCAATAATAATATATCTAAATTTCAGAAAAATCCTACGAAAACGCATTTGGCGGAACAACTACCTTAATAGTCAAAACATCAAAAATGGAATGCAATAAGGTTATTCCTCTAGTATTAGATAAGAATCGATCGTTATTTTTGATTTTAAGTCGATTCCTCTATGTCTTCAGCAATGGTTACCAATAAAAACCGAAACGTCAAAAATCCAATATAGAATGGTTATTCCTCAAGTAATAGATGAGAATCAATCGCTATTTTTGATTTTAACTCGATTCCTCTATGTCTTCAGCAAAGGTAACGGATAAGAAAACAACGCAGTTGCTATGGTTACTTATAAAATTTCCTCCCAAATTTTTAGCATTTCACAGAGAGAAGCCTATCCATTCTTACTTAAGTTAGGTTAAATGAGCTATATTAAAACGATCAAATGAATAAATTTTAAAGAATTTAAAAAAGTACTATCTTACTCTAGAGTAAAGTACTTTAAAATATAATTTTACTAAAAACTTTATTTAACCTTTTTTGTGGTCCCCAAGGTACTTAATTAGGATATTAAATTTCATCAAAATTGGTTAAGTCATTTTCAAGATATTTAGAAAAAACTAAAAAAGTACTGAAATAAAGTACTAATGTTTGTGGGCCGATATGTACCAAAAACTAATCAGCGCTTCATTTTGTTAAACTAATGGTAGGTTTTCAATTTCATTTCAATCGGTGCAACGGTGTGGAAAAAATCGTGGGCCAAAAAAACGATAACATACATACATACATCCGCACGCACTAAATGAAAAAATGGCACTTTTTGGCCTCTCGACGAGACCCCATGTAATTTTTGGCAAAACCGTCACGTGCTAAAATTCAACCTAATTGAATACTACAATTTGTGACTTTAATTGAGTCCATGGGTTCCGTAGTCTTTACCTGAGGACCCTTTGAAGTCGCGCTTGCCGCGAGACCGATTACAATACTTTCCCCATGCTTCGCATTGGATAAAGTAAAAAGATACATCCCTCCAAATTCCCAAATTAGTATGGAATCAACCTACAATCGTTGATCCTTTAGTCCAGTGTTTTCCCCAACCTGTGGGTCGCGATCCCCTGGGGGTCGGCAAGCCTCAGTAAAAAAAGAAAAAAAAAAAAAGTTTAAAAATATATTTGAGGCATTCGACTCCATAATCGGACGAAAGCAACACAACGCTAAACATATACTACGGCGT
>JAKCPI010016636.1:0-15986 GCA_023213315.1 Euborellia annulipes | reverse complement strand
ATAACTTCTTTGTGACGACGATTATTGAAGCAGCTAACAGGGCAATCCCACAAACAAAAATAACCAAAATAAAACACCCTCCTATACCTCCTGGTGGAACCACCAATGTAAACAAGCCATAGAAAACAGAAAAATCGCACATAGACAATATAAAAATAACCCAATTCTGAGTAATTTCTTGGAACTCAAAAAAACAACAAGCTTCAGCAAAGTACATAATCAAGCAAGCTAAGCGTAACTCCTGGATACAGTATTGTAGCTCAATAAGTAGGAAAACTAAAACGGCTGAAATCTGGTCAAAAATAAAGAAAGTAAAAGGCATACATAATCCCAGTGCAACTGCTCCACCAGAAGAGATCTACGAAACATTCTTAGACAAGCTAGCCCCATCTTGGGCCCCTAACCAAATACCTTATCAGGCAGGGGACAAGGAACCAAATGAGATAATGGATGCGCCCTTCTCTTTGCAGGAAGTAGCAAAAGTAATGTACCAAACCACAAAAAACACCACTCCAGGAATCGATAACATACCTTATCCTTTGTTAAAATACTTGCCAAACATAGGGCAAATATATCTGTTAGACCTTTTCAATAGTATGAGAGACTCAGAATATATTCCCACCTCATGGAAAACCCAACTCATAATACCTATACTAAAACCGGGAAAAGATAGACAGAATGCAAATTCGTACCGACCCATCGCCCTCTCATCTTGCCTACTAAAACTATATGAGAAATTAATCAAATTAAGATTAGAATATTTTTTGGAAACCTCCTACCAGCTCCCAACGCTATCTTTCGGATTCAGACCCTGTTCCTCTACAATGGACAACCTAGCTATCTTTATTAGTAACATAGAAGAATCAATACTTACCAAAGAATACACAACAGCAGCAGTGGTTGACATAGATGGCGCCTACGATAATGTAGATCTGCACATCTTGTACAATAAACTAATTGCGTTAGGAGTAGGAAGCCAAACCAGCAAAATAATTTTCAACCTCCTTTTTGGTAGACTAATTTACATAAGAACAAAGCCACTAAAGATAGAATTGTCGAGAATTCTATATAGAGGGATCCCTCAAGGGTCGACCCTTAGTCCATTACTTTTTGTCTGCTATACATATGATATGGCTTCCTCCATATCATATAACTCAAAAAGTTCTTCAATATGCAGATGACCTCATTATATATACTTCCTCCTGTAAGATAGAAGAGGCCTTATCAGATTTAGATATGTCAATAATCGCTCTCCTTGATTACCTTAAAATAAACAGCTTTACAATATCTGCGTCAAAATCCTCGGCCTGTATCTTCTCAACCCGCAGAATCCCACCTTGGCAAAGTGTTCTTCTTGGCGAAACAGAATTCCCGCTCGTTAAGAAAATTAAGTATCTAGGCCTTACAATAGACTCAAAACTCACCTGGAAAGAACACATAAACACAATAAAAATTAAATGTCTAAAGTATATAAACTTAATGAAAACAATAGCAAAGTTTACCTGGGGGGCTGATCCATTGGTCCTCCTTAATTTCTACAGAGCTACCATTCGAGCATGTCTTGATTATGGAAGCTTCCTGTTCCGGGCCGCATCAAAAACAACCCAACTAGCAATAAACAGAGTGCAATTTCAAGCAATCCGAATCGCAATGGGATATATGAGATCTTCACCCTGTAACGCGATGCTTATAGAAGCCAATGAGATGCCGTTAGAAAATCGAACCCAACTATTAGCCTCAAAATATATACTGAAACGACTATCCAGGTTCTACCATCCGGTAATAGAAGCTCTCTCTTCGCTTAATAACCAGTACACGCAAAATAGAACATATCGACCGATACCTCCATTACTTTTAGCATATAGGTATATCAATAATCTGGATATAAAAATAGAAAAGGCTTCACTCCCATCTATGTTCCACATATCTCCTATCTCATTAAAAATACAGTTCGACATATCAATAGAAAATCCGGCTGAACAAGCCTGGGATACAGTCATTTATACCGACGGGTCAAAGACATTAGTTAATGTAGGATGTGCATTTTTTGACTCCACCAACTCCAATTTCGGCCTCTTTAAACTACCAACGTCTTTCTCTAACTATTCTGCAGAAATCATGGCAATCCGCGAGGCCCTGCTTTATTGCTTAGCAAATTCATATAAATCATCCGTAATAGTTTCCGACTCCCAAAGCGCTATCATGGCCATACAAAATTTCAGAATTTCTAAGTCATCCAACATTCAAGTAGGATACATAAACACCCTCTTAATCGAAGCCGACAGAAGGAAGCTGAACATTGCTATAAGATGGACGAAGGGCCACAGCTCATCACAAGGCAATAAGATAGCAGATTTCTTGGCTAGGAGAGCAACAATACACGGCACAGCCCTGGACATATCAACACCATGGATCGATATATATTCTATAATAAAAGCACAGATAAAAAATAGTTGGAACCGCTCCTGGAAACAAACTTCAGCAATAACCGGATCAGCACTCGCAAAAATTAAACCTAACATTGGCCCACTGTGGTTTACCCCGTACAGAAATCTGCCCAGAGCAATAATCACAACAATAAACCGGATCAGAATTAATCACACTCGCACCTCTGCCCACCTAGCAAGATTCAACATCGTACCTTCAGCAGCATGCCAATGCACCAATACCCCAGCAACGCCGTTTCACATCATTTGCCAATGCCCGCTATACGATCACTACCGCCAGCTGCACTCAATGCAAATCAATCCCAACTTTCGTGACCCTACCTCTTTTCAACACTTCCTCAAATCACCTCAGCCAGAAGACCTAGAAGAGCTACACCATTTTATTACAGCCACCAAAATAATAATATGAAGCCGCAAGAAAATTTGGAACTATTTTCCTTCTAAAGATATTATTTGGACTTGTATACTTGCTAATATGTTTTTCGAAATTTTATTTTCTAATATGTGTTTTCTAAAAATGTAACTTATAGACATTTATTTTCTACCATGTTTTTTTTATAAGTGTTATTCGTATTCATATATTTGCTAGTATTTTTTTTTCTAAAAGTATTGTTTTGATACATGTCTCTTTGCTAAAATGTTTTTTTTTAATGTATATTTTCTATGATGTTTCTGTTACTATATACTTTTGTAATCTATGATTGTAAAAAAAAAAAAAAAAATCGAAGGGCTGAATGGCTTCAAGCTACAGCCGAGAAATAAAGAAAAAAAAAAAAAAAAAAAATGTATGTCCGTAATATTTTTCGTACACTTTACTGATGTGGAAATATTCGTAGCTCAGCGCCAATGTTCAAGTTTGGAACTAAGGTGCTATGGGCAACTAAATATATCGCGACACAAAAAAATCTGTTCATTAAGATTTTTAAATTAATGTTCCTTTCAAAGGTCGGTAGAAGTTAATATTCCATTTGGGATGGCTATTTTCCAGATGACAAAAAAGAACTATTAAACAATTGGAAGGATAACATATTTTAGCAAGGACCTTTTGAGAAGGAATCTTTTTAAACCTCTCTTTCAAAGTTCGACATACAAGACAAACTTGTAAAGTAGCAGTGATTTATATTTTTCAAAAATGTATTATCTATTGTAATGGCGCTTGTTCAAGTATCTAATGGAAATGAATCGGACCAAATTCTATTGCTTATAGTTCCATGAAACCACCAGTGTATAAAAGAAAAAAAAAATATTTAGAATTTGAATTTCATATACTGTATATACCATGATATAACAACTTTTTAATATAATTATAATAATTTTTTATTTATTAATTTGAATAAAAGTATCTTGATAAGAGTTCATAATAAATAAATCTCATCTCTTCTATTTATAAACACAAACGACGACGATATCTTTATCTTAGGATTATTATCTCGTAACAAATGCCCTATATTACCAAGATAAATGTCCAGGCGATAGGCAAAAACAGGTCGAATTTTTTTTTCTCTCTTCATTCTTTCCGCTTGTTAATTACCAATTTATTTTTATATAAAATTCTCGGGTTCTCACCAGCTGACAAGCGCCATTCATTCTTTTCTATTCATGCAAAACATTAGCAACAAGGTGTTTCAAAAATTTATTAACTTATTAATTAAATCATAAGTTATGTTTTTTAGAGTGTCAGCCTGGGCATAACTAGGGGGTGTCGACACGAAAAATCTGGCGGGACAAGCAATAAACATAACTTTCTTGTGTACTGTGCGACCAGTCACGCCAGATTTTTTATTGATTTTTTTTTCTATGTGCTTTTAGCCACACCAGATTGAAATTACTTATTCTTAATACCGAAATAATTTCTTGAAAACGTAACTCAAACGATATACACGCAAATGTTAGACCCTACCAAATTCAAGTTTATTCTTCTCCTTTTTTGTATCTTATTTAAATAAATATAATACACGATTTCAATTTGTGATTCTAATTTATTTGCTTCTTGATCTCAATCTTTTATTTTTTTGTTTTCTCTCTCTCTATTGAAAATTTATAACAAGGTCAAAGGTTAGAGAATAAAAAAAAAAGAACGGCTCTTTTATTTTTAAAATTTACGATAAGAATTCGTTTGACGCGATTTTTGATGTGGAACAAATGAAACTTTTCTTTGATTTATCTTCACTTTATGTGAAAAATGTATATCAAATAAAAAACAAATAAAGACATGATCAACCCTTAGTCCTAGATAAAACTAATTCGTATTCTTGTATCTATTATAGGTAAAAAGAGCCCTCGGGGCTTGATGTAGTGGTTAGCGTAATGGCCATTTGCAACAAGAGTCGCGGGTTCGCACCCCAGGAGACAAAATTTTTGCCATCAAATAAAAGTTCCAATTAAAAAAATCTGGTGTGACTGTCGCACAGCACACAACTTTCTCTTACCTTCGGTAATCGAAAGTTGTGTGCTGTGCTTGTCACACCAGATTTTTTGTGTCGACATATATTTAGTTTCCGACAGTAGGGTACAATTGAATTCAAGATGTAAAATTTATAAGTATGGGAAAATATTTATATTTTGTTACCATGGCAACCATTTCTCCTATCTTTTCTATGGAGTACAAGAGTAAAGTGGTCTTCAGAAGATTTCAATCACAAAATGAGAATATACATTTTATTGAAGATCTAAAAAATAATTGATTTTTGAATTTAAAAAAAAATCGTTGGAGCAAATTTAGAGAAAATCGAAAAAAACTGAAAAAGTGCATCAGTAAAGTACTAGTAGGTACACTTTGGCCAATTTTGTTCAAAAGCTTCGTGTCGCGTCTCAGGGGGTGCCTAACTTAAATATAAAATTTCAACCTCCTAGCTCTTTTCGTTCTTGAGATATTTTGTTCACAGACACACAGACACACACACACACAGACAGACCATGTCGCGAAAACCACTTTTTACTTTCTCTTACCTATGTATATATGTAATATATATATAGAGAGAAAGTATTGGTTTCATGTCAAAAATTCGATGTCGAGATTTTGATGGATCTTCACGTTTTGAGGTCCCCTGAATCCAAAAAAGTGGTTTTCGCGACATGGTCTGTCTGTGGGTGGGTGGGTGGGTGGGTGGGTGGGTGGGTGGGTGGGTGTGTGGGTGTGTGTGTCTGTGTTCACTTTTAAGCATGAAGGAATTGAGCTATGAGGCTGAAATTTTATATATAAGTTAAACACCCCCCGGGACCGGAAAAATAAGCTTTTAATCAAAATCGGCCAAAGAGTACTAGTACTTTACTGATGTACTTTTTCAGTTTTTTTTCGATTTTCTCAAAATTCGCTCTAACGATTTTGATTAAAATTCAAAAATCAATTATATTTTAGATGCTCTTTCAAATGTATATTCTCGTTTTGCCCTCAAAATTGTTTGAAGACCACTTTACTCTTGCACTCCATAGAAAAGATAGGAGAAATGGTTGCCATGGTAACAAAATATAAATATTTTCCCATACTTATAAATTTTTCATCTGAATTCAAATATTCCCTACTGCCGGGAACTAAATACATGTCGACACAAAAAATCTGGTGTGACAAGCACAGTACACAACTTTCGATTACCGAAGGTAAGAGAAAGTTGTGTGCTGTGCGACAGTCACACCAGATTTTTTGGATTCAGGGACCTCAAAACGTGAAGATCCATCAAAATCTCGACATCGAATTTTTGACATGAATCCAATACTTTCTCTCTATATATATATTACATATATACATAGATAAGAGAAAGTAAAAAGAGCCCTCGGGGCTTGGTGTAGTGGTTAGCGTAATGGCCATTTGCAACAAGAGTCGCGGGTTCGCATCCCACCCCAGGAGACAAAATTTTTGCCATCAAATAAAAGTTCCAATTAAAAAAAAAATATCTTTGTATTTCTGGGATCTTATTCAAATTTGTCGTTGTATCAAACTGCATCAGTAACCATGTATCTTATCTTATAAAAAATATTAATAAATAATTTTTTATTGACCATAATGAGAATTTTTTTAATTAAAAAGTTGAATATAATCTCTATATAATATATGCATATAAACTTGTTTAAAAATTGAAGGAATTTTTTTTTTTTGAGGATTTTTAAACACTTTCCTTTCTAATATTTCATTTTATATTTTTCAAAAATAAATAAATAAATAAATAAATAAATTTTTCACTGTCTCTTCTATTGATGATTTAAGCAAAGAATTTTTTATTTAAATTTCTAGTTAAAAGTAATAGCAAGAGAGAGAGATAGAGAAATGATCATAAATAAAGTCGTTTTATGAGAAATATAATTTTTTTTCAAAATATAAAAATTTGTTTAACAAATTTTAAATTATCACTTAGAACCATGTCTTGGTAATAAAGTTTTCAAATTAAACAATTTTATTTATTCCAATTCGGTATTAAAATACTATCTTCTGAGATATTTTTTATGATATTCATATTCATTTATAAGCAATGAAATATTATTAGAAAATACTTAAACGCCAAATCATATAATTTTAATTTTAAAAATTTTTTATCACTACTAGACACTTAATTTTCGATAAAATTCAAGGTCCAGGACAAATTTTTGTCGGAAATTGCCTTTAAATCACGTAACAAAGGGAGAATTGCCGTGCCCCGGGGCATGGGCGTAACTGGGGGGAGGGGGGTGTAGGGGAGTCCACCCCAGAAGTCTCATACCCTCCCCCAGCTCCCTGCACCAAGAAAATTGAGAAAATATGGGGCTGTTTTTATTTGAAATAAAGACTAAATAATCTTGTTTAACTTTATACTCGGGTATAATAGCTCTCATTGCTTTGAGTGATACAAAATTGTCAAGTTATAATTAACAATACCATCAAAATTAAGAATAAAAAGGAACATGTTTATTTGTACAAAACATTTTTTCTTGCCTTAAAAATGGACCTTCGAAATTGACCATTTCTAAACAGATATCCAATTTAATTGAAAAAAATTTTCTCGCCTGTAACGGGAACCCTCGTCCTTTGGCTCCAGAAGCTATTTTAATCATAAGTCAAGGGCAAAATTATAAATTTAATTTAAAGACCAATATTCTAATTAAGCGCGGCGAAAGCTCGGATTGGTGACCCCGAGTATTCAGTGTGTGGAACGTCCCTTGGTGGCCATCTTTGTATTAAAAATTTATTTAATAAATTTACCATGGTAAACCCCTAAATGGCCTCAAAAGCCGGAAAGTTGTAGAAAAATCTGGTGTGACTAGTCGCACAGGACATATTTTGTTACAAGGGCAACCATTTTTCCTATCTTTCCTATGAAGTACAAGAGTAAAGTGTACTTCAAAAGATGTCAAGGGGAGAAAATATTTTAAAGAGCATCTAAAAAATATTGATTTTTGAATTTTAATCAGAATTGTTGAAGCGAATTTTGAGAAAATAGAAAAAAAAACTGGAAAACTACATAAGTAAAGAACTAGTACTCTTTGGCCGATTTTGTTCAAAAGTTTCGTGTCACGTGCCAGATGGGTAACTTACTTAAATATAAAATTTCAATTTCCTAGCCCTTTTCATTCTTTAGATATCTTGTTCATAAACAGACAGACAAATTTGCGAAAACCACTTTTTGGGATCCAGGGGACCTCAAAACGTTTATATCCATCAAAATCTCGACATTGAATTCTTGACATGAATCCAATACTTATATATTATATACCAGCTATTTTCAACCACCAGTGGTCCGCGGATAATTTTATTTACTTAATAAAGTTGAACCCCTGAATGGCCTCAGTTGCCGAAAAGGTTTTTTTTTATTATAATTTTCTGTGATTTTTGTTAAAGGTTTATATACTTAATTATTTTACATTTAACTATTATTGTAAGTAAATGATAATTAAAAAGTTACAATTAACTTACGTAGTAGTTATTTAATACCTAGTAAAATTTTGTTAAAAAAATATCACTAGTCCGCGAATTTTTTTTTTTTTATTTTACAGGTCCGCGGGCCAAAAAAGGTTGAGAAACTCTGCTATTTACTATCCTAAATACTGTATGTTAAGAATGTATATAAAGTATTGCGATCGTGTCAACGCTTCGATTTTGAGATTTTGATATATTTATTTATTTGTAAATTTGAATTAACTTTTCAAAATTTTTTCCGAATTATTGTCTGGGTTTATATGGGGAGGGGGAGGTTTCTGGTAATATTCGAATTACTGCAGGAACCATGTGGATTAATTTCATTATTTAACAAAATATTATTTTCCTTTGTTTCAGGTAAGCAATTTTTTCCATCTCTTCACTTCCCGTTGTGTAAGTTGAAATCATCATCATCATCATGAATAAATTAAATTTTATACTCTCGCAGATAAATTTAATAATTTGTTGGCTGTTTAATAAGTAATAATTGATTATACAGCCAACGACATAAACGTTAATTAAATTCAAATAAAAACATAACCATTAATTTTTCTTTAGTAGTAGTAGTTATTTAAGGTAATTATATCACTTTATAACAGTTATTAATTAGTAACTCTCTTAATTAATTTAATTTTTTTTTTTTTATGTTATATCTTTTTTGAATGAAGCCTTCTTAATTAACAATTTACGAAATAAATATGTGGCCAGTGTGTCCTTTTATAAGAATGAATAAAAGAGCCGTTGCTTTTGTTTATACTTTCTTACACACATCTGAAGATGAGACCATGGAATGCAAATTAGGTCTTGCCCTCGGGGCTTGGTGTAGGGGTTAGCCTGCAAAGCCTCGTATACCAAAAGTCGCGGGTTCGGACCCCAGGCAGTCCGATGATATTTTTTTAAAGCATTTGGAAACGAAATGACTTAAATAGAAATGCCTTTAATTACGTATAAATAAATAGGGGAGGCGAGTGCAGAAGAAAGCACTGGCAATAAAAAACAAATTCCACCTCCAAAAATCACTATAACACTGATGAGAGATAAAAGTTTAAGAAAATTTTCTATTATTTAATAAAAATTTCTTATTAAATATTATAGGGACACTAAATTCTCTGTTAGGGTGGTAGAGGGTGAGGGGGGAGAGAGAGTAATCCATTTGCTTAAAAGTAAAAATTTTACAAAAAATAGGTGTTGGCTGTGTCTTCTACACAGCCGGTGGCTTTTTAACGTGACAACGTCTTTTGCTTGACTTCAAAAAAAATTTTTTTCTCTTACCTATATTGAAATATAAAGAGAGAAAGTATTGTTTTTTTTTTACTAGTAGTTTGTTTTCATAAATAAACATGTTCAAACATTTTCATTGAAACAATATATGACAGAGGTGGCTTTTTTATCCATTAAAGGCGACTTATGCTTAAAAAATGAGGTTTTTCGAGAAAAAAACTAATTTTAGCGTTAATTACTGGGGATTTTTTTATTTATTCTATTAGAGGTTATCTTTCTGCACCAAATGACATCTCATTTAGTCTGATCTGATTAGCCGTTCGGAATCTACAGGCGTTTAAAATTTCGAAAAACGAAATCCCGCCGAGTGCTCTCATGCGGTAAAATGACGTCATATCAAAAAATGAAAAAATTACCTCTGGGCATTGAACCACTCTTCTAAAACTATATTTAGATTTAATGTAGCTTTTACGGTCAAGTAGCTAGGCGTTACATAAATAGGGCTATTTTTCGATATTTTTTTGCCTAAAAAATGAGGTTTTTCGAGAAAAAACTAATTTTGGAGTTAATTACTCGGGATTTTTTTATTTATTCTATTAGAGGTTTTCTTTTCTGCACCAAATGACATCCTATTTAGTCTGATCTGATTAGCCGTTCGGAATCTACAGGGGTTTAAACTTTCAAATTAGAATTTACCGCAGCACGGTAAAATAAAATGGTAGGAAAAAATAAATGGTGAAATCTTTAGCTGAAAACTCATTCTTTCTAACCGTATATTTCCCCATAATTATATCTCTTAAGACAGAAGAGTTATTAAAGCCGATAAACTTTTTCGTGCATGCCCCTCTAACCTGCCTCTATAGACACATGATTTGTAAGACGTTGTCACGTCAAAAATTTATTCTAAATTTTAATTTTAAAGAAAAATACTATTTTGTTTTATTAGAAGGGGTGATTTACACCCTTTCTCACCCTCCCTGGGGTACATGACTTCTTGAGAGAAAAAAATTTAATTCGTTATTCAGTACCTTAATAATAAGATGACCAGACGGGGTGTGGTGTAATGACTTTAGGGGATGAACGTCTTATTTGCACAAATCACAACACAATATAAAAGAAACTATACACACGAGAGAGAGAGAGAGAGAGAGAGTGGAGCTGGAACCGACTTGACTCATGGCTCGACTCAAATCAACTTAAAGACAGACCGCCTGCAGGTAGGCAACAAGCAAACAGACTAGAAGCATTCCTCTCTGAGCGATTAAGAATAAAAATTATCAAATAAGTTCTCTATTAAAAAAAATCTCTTTACTTGCAGAACTAACGGGGATTTATTCCATTGGGAATAAATTCGAAATTGAAATAACTATTAAAAAGACTCACTTCATAAACCCATCCTTAAAACTCACCGCAATTTAAATAAAATACTTCCAAGTGTTATTTGTTGTATTTATTTATTTATTAGGGATAAATTTGAATTAAAATAATTTTCGAAGGACTTATTTTATTTACTCATCCACCTATTATCAATAAATACTTTCATGGTCTGTCTGTGTGTATGTGTCTGTGAACAAAATAACTCAAGAACGAAAAGAGCTAGGATGTTGAAATATTATATTTAAGTTAGTCACCCCCATGGGACGTGATATGAAGCTTTTGAACAAAATCAGCCAAAAAATACTAGTATTTTACTAATTTACTTTTTCAGTTTTTTTTCGATTTTTCTTCAAAATTCGCTCCAACAATTTTGATTAAAATTCAAAAAATCAATTATTTTTGAGATACTCTTTAAAATGTATATTCCCATTGAAATCTTTTGAAGACCACTTTACTCTTGTACTCCAAATAAAAGATAGGAGAAATAGTTGCCATGGTAACAAAATATAAATATTATTTTACATCTTGAAAATCGAATGTACCCTACTGACG
This sequence comes from Euborellia annulipes, assembly GCA_023213315.1. Classification (NCBI taxonomy): domain Eukaryota; kingdom Metazoa; phylum Arthropoda; class Insecta; order Dermaptera; family Anisolabididae; genus Euborellia; species Euborellia annulipes. The sequence continues at coordinate 4,505 of JAKCPI010016636.1, read as the reverse complement.
GAAACTAAATACATGACATGAAAAATCTGGTGTGACAAGCACAGAACACAACTTTTGATTACCGAAGGTGAGGAGAAAGTTGTGTGCTGTGCGACAGTCACACCAGATTTTTTTCTGGCATCGGATGCCATTTAGACCCCGTCCCTATTTATTTAAATTGATTGGTATCCCATTATCAATGAATAAAATATTTTGATTTATTTTTTAAATAATAAAAATTATCGCGCGCGCATAAAATGGATTTTCAAGAGAAATACACGTTTTTAAAGTGATCTTCTATATAGACCCTATAAAGAGAAATAATCTCCCATTGATTCAAATTTTAAATTTGTTTTCTTAACACGGGAATTTTTGATTAAAAATATTAATTTTTATTAAAAAATTGTAATTTAATTTGATATTTTTTTATACTAAAAATCTGGTGTGACTGGCGAACAGCACTCTTACCTTCGGTAATCGAAAGTTGTGTACTGTGCTTGTCACTCCAGATTTTTTGTGTCGACATATATTTAGTTACCGACAGTACGGTACATTCGATTTACAAGATGTAAAATTTATGTGTGAAAATATCTATATAATTATATTAATATTTTGTTACCTGGCACCTTTCTCCTATCTTGGTGGATATTTATTTATTCCTTATTTATAATTAATTTATTTGTGTTTGTTTAACTTCGTGTTTTTTTTTTGTTTTGTTTTTGTTTTTTTTGTGGTTGTGCCTCTCCTCTGTCCCTGGGAATCTGTGGCAGTGAGTAAATAAATAAATAAATTTTCTAAGGGGAACAAGAGTAAAAGGGAGAGTGGTGCTAAGATTTCAAAAACAAAAAAGAATATACATCACCCAACGTTTTAAAAAAAAACAAAAAAAGAGAAAAAATTCAGGGAGAGTAATCTACTCACAAAAAAAAAAAATAAAATTAAAAAAAAATGCATAATTATAATTTATTAAAAAAAATAGGTGGAGAATTTATTAAAAAATATATAAAAAAATAAATAAAATGACTAGAGATCGGTGACGTCTTCTGTGTGGGTATGACGTGTCGATCTCCGATGGCCAAACGTCGCGGGTCGGACCCAGGAAGGCCGATGGACGTTTCGGTCCTATTCTAGCGCCCAGTAGCCGACAACCAGATGGCTTAAGATAGAAATGCGTTGCGGACGCCCTACAACTTCCGATGATATCCACCATCTACAAGGGTCAGGGCGGCTTCAAAGTCAGGTCAAATGAAGGCTTACGGCCTTGCCCGAAAAGACTGTATGAATGTGGGTGGTTGACATCCCGCCATGGGAGTGGTGAATTAGAAAAAGGTGTGGCTTCACAGCCCGCCAGAGAATGAATTAGCGGCCCCACGGCCCCAGTCAATGAATGTTTTTTTTGTCTGTCCCTGACCAAATAATCTTCTCTCAAAAGGGAAAGGGAAAAAAAGGATAAATATTTCTATTTTAACGTTTCAAATTAAATTTCGTTACCATGGCAACCATTTCTCCTATCTTTTTCTAGTGGGGACACAAGAGTAAAGTGGACTTCAGAAGATTTTAAAGACAAAAAGAGAACATCTCTCCCTGGAATGGGTGCGACATTTTAAAGAAAATCAAAAAAAATAATTGATTTTTGAATTTAAAAAAAAAAATCGTTGGAGCGAATTTTGAGAAAATCAAAAAAGAAAACTGAAAAAGTGCATTAGTAAAGTACTAGTACTCTTTGGTCGATTTAATTCAAAAGCTCGTGTCACGTCCCAGGGGGTACCTAACTTAAATATAAAATCTCAGCCTCCTAGCTCTTTTCGTTCTTGAGATATTTTGTTCACAGACAGACAGACAGACCAAGTCGCGAAAACCACTTTTTTAGTTTAAGGGGACCTCAAAGGCGGTGTATATCCATCAAAATCTCGACATCGAATTTTTGACATGAATCCAATACTTTTTCTCTCTATATATAACACATATATATGAAGAAGAGAAAGTAAAAATTTATTTACCAGGTATTTATTTCAATTTTTTACTTTCTCTTACCTACATTATATACAGTACCTATATATTTATGTTTTATATAATGGCGAGTAGCGTCCTACCTCCACTAATGTTTTCATTGTTTTTTTATTAAATGTTAAGGTTTAATTTACTTAAAATATCAAACAACCCTTTTAGTAAATACGTAGATGTTATTTAATTCATTTAGCCAACTCCAGGAATTTATGGTCCTTTTTGTTTGTATGTTGTAACTAAATACTATTTCAAATCGAATTTTCTTGTTCAAGTAATAATTACTTCCTAGGATTATATATGTGGTCCTCATAAAGTTGTTTTTCAAGACGATTATTTAAATTACAATTAGGTTTATACATTTATTTTTCATTACTGATAGAAAATATAATAATTCTTTCTGAAAATTATTATTATTATTATTAATTATTATAATTGGAGTTGATCTACGGATCCACCAATTTGTAGGGCACACCGAGTACAATTGGAGGATCCAACTCACGGCGGCACACCCTTATTTTTTCGGGCTTATGAATTAATAAAATGTATTTAAGGTTCAGGAAATCTCCACTGAGCAACGCAGCTAGTTGTTTTTTCAATCTTTATTTGAATGTAAAAGTGCCAACGGGCCAGGGCCAACGTTTCGGTCGCAGATAGGACCATCATCAGGGCCAAGCCCTTGTCAGTTTATTATTCCTCTTGGTCATATTGGCCAAAGTAATTAATATTAATACAATAAGTTCAATGACCAAATTATTATATACAGTGTGTTTTATGGACTGAGAGTGAGTGAGAGTCATTCAATCATATTGGTCAAAGTAATTATTAATAATACAATAAGTTCAATGACCAAATTATTATATACAGTGTGTTATTATGGACTGAGAGTGAGAGTGAGAGTCATTCAATCACTCTCAGTCCATAATAACTTACTCTATATAATAATTTGATCATGGTAACTTATTGTATGTAATAATAAGTAATTTGGCCAATATGACCAAGAGGAATAATAAACGACAATGGCTTGGCCCTGATGATGGTCCTATATGCGACCGAAACGTTGGCCCTGGCAAATTCAAATAAAAATTGAAAAAATAAATTTGCGGCATTGCTCATTGGAGAATTCCCTGAACCTTAAATAAATCGTATTATCAGCTATACACCTCAATTAAATCGAATTAATAAATATTTAATTATATAAATTTCCAGCGGCTCACATACGCGATGTGTATAATATCTTAAATATTGTATATGTAATTTCTTATTTATTATTGAAATTATTTTTGAGATTTTCGAGATATAGATGAACCCACCCCCCCCAGGTCATTAAGAGCTATACTTGTCCTTTGAGGCACATAGATTGCTCCTTTTTAATTAAATATTAAATATATCTTCAACATAGTGAGTGCTAACTAAAAACCACCTTTAAAAAATTACTTCTAATTTTTTCCCTTTAATTTTAATTGGAAGACTTGTTGTACGTCATCATCATCATCGTCAGACGACTAGAGGCGGTAAAATGATGAATTTCACTCTTTGTTCATTGCTTGCTACGCACACAAAAAAAGGCCCCACATTCCTTCTATGCAAATTAATTCTTCATTAGAAAATAATATATTAAATAATGATTTATGGGTCATGTTTTGTTTTATTTCACTCTAATAACTTAATGGCTTTTTCTAACGCATAGTAAACACTTACTCATTAAAGCCCTTAATGATTTCTCTTAAGAGTTGGCTTGGCTGTTAGGCTATTAAATTCATCTTTTCATTTTTTTTTTTTCTTGATATTTATTTAAGTGTAAAATAATAATAAGTTAGATAAAAGCGGTAAAAAAAATTTGCAATCGAGAGTTTGAAATTTTCTCTTGTTAGTTTATTTTGGCGTTCCATTAAACCATGAGAACAATAATTTAAAACGGGCACTATCAATTCAATGATTTGTTAATTAACACTTGTGATATAATTTGTATACTTCTACATATACCAGGTATAAATAAGCCAGTACTTAGAACGTAAGGAAAATTATAGTTTACAACTGTGGTTTCCAAACTTTATGTTACTTCACGCCTCCCTTAAAAATAATTAATCTTATGACGCTCCCTCCCCCATTTTATAATATAATAAAACAAAATTTTTTAATGCTAAAAAATATAAATATATATAAAAATATTTTTTTTTATTAATTCTTATTTATATTAAAACTAGCAATCATTTGGAAAATTGGTAAAAAAGCCAATATTCGCGCCTCCCCTTTTAGACTAGCCCGCGTCTCCTAGGGCCTCCCCGCGCCTCACAGTTTAGCAAACGCTGGCATAAGGGTATTTTATGGGTTGCGGGAATTCGTATCAGGAATGAAATTTCTTTAAAAATATATTTTAATAGTTGAAGTTTGGGCCTTGGTCAACGTCATCCTACGATGACCACTAACAGCTCTGAGGATGGCTTGGAACAAAGCCGAAACGTCAGCTGTTAAAATTTTTTTAAAGATTTTTAAAACTTTCATTCTTGAAGAAAAATATT
>JAKCPI010016635.1:0-18867 GCA_023213315.1 Euborellia annulipes | reverse complement strand
AAATCATTTAAAAACCAAACAGAGCTTATTTATTGAAAGCGAAAAAAAAAAAAAAAAAAAAAAACAATTGCAATTTTATTTTCTCAATGTAAAATAATAAATTTTTTGTTTTTGTTGTTGTTGTGTTGGCTATCCATATTGTTGCCAATTTCAAGTTGTATCAGTAGTGAATTGGATTTATTGAGCCGCCTGTTTGCTGACAGGTATTTTGTTAGAGGCCTTCTCGGCTTTCTGTTGTTGCAATCCCATTTGCAATGAATAGTAGAGAAATATGTGGTGTAATGGAATAAATTCCACCTATTGGCTGTTAATAAAGTTAATTAACAAGTATAAAATGGCGGGGTAATTAATTATTTCACTCTAATCCTTGACATAGTTTAATAATATGATAATAACCTTTTAAATATTACCTATAGGAATACCTCAATTTAATAAAATCGGTTAGTTATAATTTAATAGGCTAATATTCCATTCTATTTAAAAATAAATCAAATTTACAATGGAATTGGAAGTCGTTTATCAACATGTCGCGTTACAGGCCGTGACGTCAAAGGCCATTATTCCACAAGCCATGACGTCACAAACCGTGACGACAAAAATAGAAAAGTTGAAATTTAATATATATGACGAATTATAAAAAATAATTGTGAGATTTAATTATTCAATTTTTAAATTGATAAAATATAATTTTTAAAATAATTTAAAAATCATTCAAATCTTCAAATACTAAATAAATATTGTTCTCAGTTTTTAACATTCGTCTATTGATTTCCCATTTTCCAATTATTAAGTTAAGATTAAAAACGAGATTTTAATACCCTTCATTGAATAATTTTCTGAAAATTTTCACTCAAACGCCTACGATCCGAAAAAAAAGTTTCACTTGCATCGTGGTTTCATAAAACCACACAATGATTTTTTTTTTTTTAGATCAGATCTGAAGATCGACGGGCTTGGTGTAGGGGTTAGCGTGCTTACCTCGTATACCAAAAGTCCCGGGTTCGGACCCCAGGCAGTCCGATGATTTTTATTTAAGCCATTTGGATATCAAATGGCTTAAATAAAAATGTCTGGACCCCCAATATGTACCTGGTATATTAATCAATAACGGATATCGTTTAAAGTCTTATATGGCCTGAGTTGCCGAAAGGACTGTGCCTGGTGAGTGAAGAAAAAAAAAAAAAAGTGTGAGTGATAAAAAAAAAATCTAACTTCTTATTTACATAAAATCAAATTTTTAACTTTCTCTTACCTATGTATATATGTAATATAATATATGAGAGGGGAAAGTATTGGATTTTTACATTTTTTTTCCAAATTAAAAAAAAAAAGAAGATTTTTCCATAAATGTTTGATAGCAAATTTTTTAAAAATTTTAATTTTATTTTAAAATTTTTAAAGTTTTATAGTAGATTTGTTTTTGTTTTATACTATTTGAACATATTTATATTATTTTAATTTTCTAAAAAAAAATTTTTTTGCCCCCTCTGATTCAAATTCGTTCCGGCGCCCCTAGTCTATACAATCAGCCTCTTATAATTTTGATAGTTGAACAAATTATGGTTTGTTTTTTTCAGGAATAGAGAGCGGTTTTCAAATACCGGAAGTCTTTCATTCATGCTTTCCTTATCTATGGAAAAAGATTCATGTTATTATCAAAAGAAAATCTTGAAACGGAGAAGTGCAACAGCTACCAAGATCGTTGCTGGATTGGTGGCCATTTGAAACAAGCGTGTGGAACGTCCCACCCGGTATTATTAACAATTAAATATGCAAATCAACTTTATATAATATAACATGTCTAAGCAATAAACTTAAATGGTCTCAGAGGCCGCAAAGCAAAAGAAACAATAAGAAATTAAATAAATGGAAATAGAAAGTACAAAAAATATGTTGCTGACGGGAAGGAAAACAAAAAAAAAAAAAGGAAGAAGAAATCTCATTTCACCGTATTGGGAGGGAATCAATAAAACCAAAGGAAGAGATGTGCAGACTTGTTCTTGTTGGGGAGGTTGTTACCTTTGGGTGCCCCCCCCCCCTAGCTCAACTCCCAACTGATATATGGTACCTCTCCTCCTAGAGGGGGTACAAATGTACGCGAGTTCGACCCCTTGCCAAGTCAACCGTCTATTTATTTACACACACACCAGATACAACATTTGCCGTTTGTTTCCTTTTTAATTAAATACAACAAGTCGGTGGCTGGTTTTATATACTGGCTAGGCAAATCTACGGGCCTTTTTACCACCCAAAATCGAGCCAATCGTTCACAGGAAAAACATTATTCTCTCTTTTACAAAGAGAATTGCTTTTTATAGGCAAAAAAAAAAAAGAAATAATGGTTTACAAAAAGAAATAAATAAGAATTTCTTATTTAATTGGATTTTCATTATTCTTTTTAAAAAACCAAAATTTTAGATTCATAATTGACTTTTGACATTCATTTAACAGTGCCTAGGCTTTGTTAAAAGTAATACGAAGGGATTCACTAACATTTCCACTTTAAAAACTCTTTACTCTCCCTTGTGAGTGTCTATTTTCAGGCCGTTTCACACGGAGGGTTTTCTGGTTATATCGCATGCGATATGACGTCATTTATGATGTCATATCACATAGGTTTTTGGCTGATTCACTGTTTTATTTTTTTGCATGCCGTTTTACCAATGTTTACATAAAAAGCATGTAAACACTTGCTTTGATAATTGTGACTAACTTCATGGAAATGAGTGAAAATAGCGGGAAAATTTGAATCTAACTTCACAGATAATGCTAACAGATGGCGGTGACGTCGCTGTATATAAAAAGGCACGTAACGGACGTGACAGTTGGTTCACTTGAGTCGGAGCAAGTGCACAGTACTTGATAACGGCTGCAGAATAAGCAGTCGAAAAGTTGTACAGTATTTATATATTTTTAATAACCGAGTATAAAAAAACTTTTCTTTTTTTTGTCCTAAAAACATGTTATCTTAGTTATCTACTTCTAGTAAAATAAGGAACTCCACAAGTTTTTAAGTTGGTTTGTTTATTATTGTCACTTCTTGTATGCCCTTGTTCCTACTTTCACCAAAAGTTTAAAAGATTAACCGTCCAGATCATAAAAATAATACAACTTTCGGGGAGCTAGCTGATGATGCTAATAATAATCAAGAAACTTAGAAAACTGAATGCGGATGCAAACATCTCACATACAAAGTGCAAACAAACTAATAAACACCACCACCAACTTGTAATGATTTGACCCGCAGAAAGCACTCAAAGGCAGCTTTACCTAATACCTTGAAGGGGATTGACCTCAAACCCAATTAGCCTGTGACCTAATTAGAGAACAAAAAAAAACAAAATCTTATCAATACCCTTTTGTCGTTGAAACTTGCAAGATGAATCGATAGAGTTATTATTATTACTAGCAATTTGAATAAGAGATGACATGAATTAGTCAACTTTTATTTGTTGTGTTGAGAAAATCGGAAACGGATGTTCTTTTTGTACTCTAAAAAATATTTTAAAAAGTTTAAACAATGAAAAGTTTTAACTAAGTAATAAGTTAGATGAAAAGTTGGGGGGTGTGATAATTACATAAAAAAAAAAAAATTATTCCTAAAGAAGAAGAAATTCATATTCAACTCGCATAAGAATTTGTAAGATATGTAGATTATTAAAATACAAAGGTCTTAAATAAATATTTTCTCAAGATGGAGAGAGACCATGAAAATTGTCAAACAGCTATCTCATAAAATGTAGGTTTATTTAGCTCAAAATAATGTTGCATAACTTTTTACTTTCTCTTACCTATGTATATATGTAATAAATATATATATATATATATAGAGAAAGTATTGGATTCATGTCAAAAATTCGATGTCGAGATTTTGATGGATCTTCACGTTTTGAGGTCCCCTGAATCCAAAAAGTGGTTTTCGCGACATGGTCTGTCTGTGTGTGGGTGGGTGTGTGTGTGTTCAATTTTAAGCATGAAGGAAATGAGCTACGAGGTTGAAATTTTATATTTAAGTTAAACATCTCCGGGACCGGAAAAATAAGCTTTTAATCAAAATCGGCCAAAGAGTACTAGTACTTTACTGATGTACTTTTTTCAGTTTTTTTCGATTTTCTCAAAATTTGCTCCAACGATTTTTTTTTTAAATTCAAAAATCAATTATTTTTTAGATGCTCTTTAAAATGTATATTCTCATTTTGCAATTGAAATCTTCTGAAGACCACTTTACTCTTGTATTTCATAGGGAAGATAGGAGAAATGGTTGCCATGGTAACAAAATATAAATATTTTCCCATACTTATAAATTTTACATCTGAATTCAAATGTTCCGGTACTGTCGGGAACTAAATATATGTCGACACAAAAAAATCTGGTGTGACAAGCACAGAACACAACTTTCGATTACCGAAGGTAAGAGAAAGTTGTGTCTGTGCCAGTCACACCAAATTTTTTTTTTTGGGGGTTAGGGCTTTCATAGTTGTTATCATTAGTAAAAGAATTAGATTTTCGGTTTAACTGTGGTTTATTAAAAAAAAATTACACAATTGTAATTTTCACAAATTAACCACAGTTAAAGCGAAAATCTAATTCTTTTACTAATGTTTATTTATTTATTTACACCGATGATCGCATACAGACGTTCCGTCCAGTTACATGGGATTGCAAAACATACAAAAAAAAAAAAAAATCAAATACAAAGAAAAATACACAAGAAATATAAAAAAGAGAAATAATTACGGTACATAATACATATATTAACACACTCATTACAAAAGCTTAGTCTCTCTAACTGCATAATCATTTTGAAAAATGGGAGATCTTTCCCCCACTCTTGTTCAACTAGATCTGAGATAGAAGAGTGACCCCGACCGCAGAGCGAATGCTGGGAGTCTCTCAATCATACTGATTTGAGCGGCAAAGATAGGATCCCAAATTAAGGGAGCAAACTCTAGTTGAGACCTTATTAAGGAGAAGTACAAAGTTTTTCAGGGTTTTCATATTTTTAAAATGTCTACAGTTTCTCCTAACCAGTCCAAACATCCTGTAGGCTTTATTCACAATTAATTCAATATGTCCCAAAAATGAGAGATCCTGAATCAAAAAAATCTGGTGTGACTGGCGCACAGCACACAACTTTCTCTTACCTTCGGTAATCGAAAGTTGTGTACTGTGCTGTCACACCAGATTTTTTGTGTCATTATGTATTTAGTTTCCGACAGTAGGGTACAATTGAATTCAAGATGTAAAATTTATAAGTATGGCAAAATGTTTATATTTTGATACCATGGCAACCATTTCTCCTATCTTTTCTATGGAGTTCAAGAGTAAAGTGGTCTTCAGAAGATTTCAATCACAAAATGAGAATATACATTTTATAGAGAATCTAAAAAATAATTGATTTTTGAATTTTAAAAAAAATCGTTGGAGCAAATTTGAGAAAATCGAAAAAAACTGAAAAAGTGAATCAGTAAAGTGCTAGTACTTTTTTGGTCGATTTTGTTCAAAAGCTTCGTGTCACGTCCCATGGGGGTGCCTAACTTAAATATAAAATTTCAACCTCCTAGCTCTTTTCGTTCTTGAGATATTTTGTTCACAGACACACACACAGACAGACACACACAGACACACAGACAGACCATGTCACGAAAACCACTTTTTTGGATTCAGGGGACCTCAAAACGTGTAGATCCATCAAAATCTCGACATCGAATTTTTGACATGAATCCAATGCTTTCTCTCTATATATATATTACATATATACATAGGTAAGAGAAAGTAAAACAACCCCAAGATCATTCATCGAGTCCACCCTTCTCACCAGTGAATTTTCAATATAATAATTATAGATGATAAGAGATTTTTTTTGGTGGAAACGGCAATTGGTTTCCTATCCTGGAACTAGGAAATATTTAAAATTTGAGAGAAATTTTTAAAGGGAATTTCGAGAAAATTGAAAAAACTAAAAAAGTACATCAGTAAAGTACAAGTATCCGAATTTTCCGGTAGTGTTGACTGTATCAAATATTGAAATTTGTCCTCATCGCTATCAATGTTTTCATCTTCATGGATTTTGGAAAATTGTACTCAAAAACCAATCCAATTCCTTATATTGCCATCGAATTTGTGTAGCTCAAGCTTTGGCAATCGATGTTTTCATTCTTGCTTTGGTTGAAGTAGTTAGTCACTTAGGCCTACTGCTGCTTTTGGTTTTTTTGACTCATATAAGTTGTTCATTTCTAGCGATTTTTCTCTGTAGGCTTCAGTTTGATCAACTTCCTTTTTGAAGGAGTTCCTTCATCTTCGGTAATCAATTAAAGAATGTCGTTGAAGAGGGTGTCCAAGACCACAGTTCAAGTCTAACGTTACTGCATTGCTATTTAATCGTTTGACTATTTTTACTTTCTCTTGCCTCTATATACAGTGTATATGTTAAAATATATAGAGAGGGAAAGTATTGGATTCATGTCAAAAATTCGATGTCGAGATTTTGATGGATCTTCACGTTTTGAAGTCCCCTGAATCCAACACAGACATGGTCTGTCTGTGGGTGGGTGGGTGTGTGTGTGTGTGCAATTTTAGGCATGAAGGAATTGATCTATGAGACTGAAATTTTATATATAAGTTAAACACCCACCTAGGGCGTGAAAATAAGCTTTTAATCAAAATCGGTCAAAGAGTACTAGTACTTTACTGATGTACTTTTCCAGTTTTTTTCGATTTTATCAAAATTCGCTCTAACGATTTTGTTTAAAATTCAAAAATCAATTATTTTTTTAGATGCTCTTTCAAATGTATATTCCCGTTTTGCCATTGAAATCTTCTGAAGACCACTTTACTCTTGTACTTCATAGGCGAAATAAATGGTTGCTATGATAACAAAATATAAATATTTTTCCATATTTATAAATTTTACATCTTGTCGTGAATTCTAATATATCGGCGGAAATTAAATATAAGTCGGCACAAAAAAATTTGGTGGTAATCGGTAAATCGAAAGTTGTGTGCTGTGCGACAGTCACACAGATTTTTTTTTCTTGTCATGAAATATTCAAAAAATTAAATAAAGGGATCCGTATATTTTTCTGCTGACAGAACCCCAGCCCTTTAGAGACTCTCTCTCTCTCTTACTTTGAGCCAACAACAACAAAAAAAACTACATACCCAGTAAGTATTCATCTTAAAGGTGACAAGAGGATTTAGCTAAAAAAAAAAATATTTCTCCACACCTTCCCATTTATAGAGTAATTTTGTTGTGTGTTATTCAATGTTGATAAAAGCAATATTTATTTTTTATTATCTCTCATTTTAATTTTTTTTTTCAGGTGAAATATAATAAACGTAAGCTCATAAAATAATTTAATTTAAAAAATAAATTACATTTGTTCACTAGGCCTATTTTTTTTTTTTAATGGAAACAATTTTTAACTTAATAAAAGGTCTTTTTGATGTTTGATTTTATATATAACAAAAAAAATAAAAAAGGACAAATCGATGTTATTAATATTAAATCCTATATAATTATTATCTAAAAACAAAACAAACAAAAAAAAGAGTAAATCGTTAGTAAAATTATCAATTCAATCCGAAATATACGTAATTCAATAAAATTGATACTTGAATTTAATTATTTATTCATCATGAAATCGAGAATATTTTTGTGTTTTTTTATATTAAAGAATCTATTAATATCTATATATATAATAGCGGAGTGTCCGTCTGTCACGCTCTGTTTAACCAACTTCCCGTTTGAATTTTGAAACGAAATTTTGCAGTCTTATAAAGGACGTTATGGAGAGTCCCGGAAAAATCCTCAGGTCCCGAAATTACTACAACTTTTTGAGTTATTAAATGCTTTTATTTAACTTACTCTTTCAAGGTCACCAACTTTATGGCTTTGTTAAGGACACTTCCCGATGAGCTAGAGGTGTGAAATTTGATATTTAAGAGTCATTTTTGATGACGCAAATTGTGAGTTGGGTTTTACCAAAATGGACCAAATTAATGTGGTACTTTATTTGAAACCCTTCGTCAATTAATGTAATTTCAAAAGACTTCCCGATGAGCTAGAGGTGTGAAATTTAATACTTAAGGGTCATTTTTGATGACGCCACTATATGGTGGTTTTGATCAAAATTGACCAAACTAATGTGGTACTTTATTTGAAACCTCACTCGTATTAATCTAATTTCAAAAAGACTTCCCGATGAGCTAGAGGTGTGAAATTTGATACTTAAGGTTCATTTTTGATAACGCAAATAGTGAGTTGGGTTTTAACAAAATTGACCAAACTAATGTGGTACTTTATTTTACGCATCCTGCCTTACTCTATAATAAAAAAGACTAAAAAGTTTAAAATAAAAATATAATAAAAAAAAACTTTTAAAAAAAATGCTTTTATTTAATTAAATTGAACTAAAAGAGAGAAATAATTTAATTGTTCTTGTTAAAATTGTTGAATATTTGACTTAAAATAAAAGCGTGGGGCGCTTCAAAGTGATTCCGAGGCTCTAAATATTAATATATACAATTCCTTAAGCTATCAATGTGAGCCCCACGCTTTTATTTTAAGTCAAATATTCAACAATTTTAACAAGAACAATTAAATTATTTCTCTCTTTTAGTTCAATTTAAATAAAAGTATTTTTTTTTTTTAAGTTTTTTTATTATATTTTTTAATTCCTAAAGTTACGATTTCTCATAGGAAATGTATAGAGAAATATTTATGTATTCTTTGCATTTGTGTATTCTATGAAGGTAAATAAATTTCCAAACAGACACTGGATTGTAATACGTAATAAGAATAATTTTATTTTCATAATTAAGAACCATTTGGACCTACGGGCTTGGTCTAGTTGGTAGCGTGTCTAACTTCGTATACCAAAAGTCGCGGGTTCGGTCCCAGATGGCAGGCCGATGATTTTATTTAAGACATTTGGATAACAAATGGTGTGTGAATGTGAGTGTGAATAAGAAAAAAGTGTGAATGTTTAAAAAAAAAAAAAGAAGAAAATTCGAGGGCCCACCGCAGGCGGGCCCGAGCCAGCTGGAGGTGCTCCAGAAAGGGAAGCCCCCCTATCTAAACGCGAAGCCCGACCAAAGCGGGTGTAGAAAAAACGGTTGTCTCATAATTAAGAAAAGGCGATGGTCCGCCGCATGCGGGCCCGAGCCAGCTGGAGGGGCATCTTAAAAGTATCGCTTCAAACCAACATCTCTCATCAATCCACTTGTGTAAACATTCTCTATTACTAGCATTAAATTTAATTAAAACGCACGCGGTGATATTGAATTAATTCTTCTAATTAAACAAATTAAATTTGTAGATAAAGTAGGTCAAAATAGTGTAAAGGGGTGGGGTGGGGGGAATAAATAGTTTTAAAATGAACCTAGAGAGCGAGCGAGAGAGAGAGAATGCCAATCATTATTGCGTTATTAACTAGCAGACAACACAAGAGCACGAACAAATTTTAAAATAATAATAAAATTACGCTCAATGTCATATTTTATTTATTGAATAAAAGGGCCTAAACAACAATTTATCATTAAATTCTATTTATTATAAATGAAATTTCCATTATATCAAAATTAATAAATAATAATGGCCAATTTGTTTCTGAGAGGAATATTAAATGCTGTTACGTCCTCTATTATTGAAGGATATTTATTTTATATCTCCCACTCTCACTCTTGATGGAATAATTTAAAAAAAAGATCTGCTGTGACTGGTCGCCAGTACACAACTTTCTCTTACCTTCAGTAAATGAAAGTTGTATACTGTGCTTGTCACACCAGATTTTTTGTGTTTTATATTAGAATTCAAGATGTAAAATTTTTATGTGAAAATATTTATATTTTGTTACCATAGCAACCATTTCTCCTATCCTTCCTATGAAGCACAGGAGTAAAGTGTGCTTCACAAGATTTCAATGGCAAAATGAGAATATACATTTTAAAGAGCATCTAAAAAATAATTGATTTTTGAATTTTAATTAAAATCGTTGGAGCGAATTTTGAGAAAATCGAAAAAAAAACTGAAAAAGTGCATCAGTAAAGTACTAGTACTTTTTGGTCGATCTTGATTAAAAGCTTCGAGTTAAGTGCCAGTTAGGTGTTTAACTTGAATATAAAATTTCAATCTCGTGACTCATTTCCTTTATACTATATTTTGAAAATAGTCGAACAGACCATTTTGCACTTTTTGGAATCAAAACGTGTATTTCCTTCAAAATCTCGCCATGAATTCCAATGCTTTATTAAATTTTAAAAAATTTCATCAAATTATAGATTAAAAATAAATAACACTCGGTTAAGTTTCAAAAGTTAAAATAAAAACCCTTTTAAACTTAACCTAGTGCTATTTATTTTTATCTATAATTAGATTAGAATATAAGAATGCTTCAACCCTCGGGGCTTGGTGTAGGGGTTAGAGTGCTAACTTCATATACGTAAAAGACGCGGGTTCGGACCCCAGGCAATCCGATGATTTTATTTAAGGCATTTGGATACCAAATGGCTTAAATAGAAATCCCTTGACCCCCAATAGATATATTTAAACATACAAATATCGTTAAAAGTCTTAAATGGACTAAGTTGCCGAAATGACTGTGTGAATGAGAAAAAAGTGTGAATGTTTAAAAAAAAAAAGCTTCAACTAGAGTCAACGTTGAATTTTTTGGATTATATAGAATCCGAATTCTCAGACCAATAAATTAAGATACAAAATAATTGATGTCATTTTACTCACGATATGATGACGCAATACAAAACAACAAAATTGAGTTGAAGGTGTGATGCTTACCTGAAACAAAGAAAAAAAGAATTAAGCCTAATTAGTTCATATATAAAGAAGCCTAATGATTAAAGCAGAAGTAAAAACAATACTTGCTCTCTCATATATTTCATATATAGGGTAAGAGAAAATAAAAATATCTATTTAATTAAATTCATAAGAGATTATTGGGACATCGAGCTATAATGTTTTTAATGACTTATTAAAAAATTCGTAATTATTTTTTTGTTATCAAGCAAATACAAAAAAACAATCAAGACCAATAATATGTATTTTTTTTCTAAATTTAAAAATGAATTTATTGTTAATATTAATCACATATTAATTAAGAAATATTTAAAATAAGCTTAGATGATTTATTTAAAAATCAACTGGCAAATTAGTTCAGCATTCTTGCAATAGATGGCAGGCTAGTCTAACAGCCGATATACTATTAGCCTATATCTGGCCTATATTTATATATTTTTATGCTTTTATAAAAAGATACATAATATATGATAACATTTATTGTTAAAAGATCAATGAAAATCAACCAAATGCATTAAATATTATTAGCTACCATTCTGACATCTCTTGGCAAATTTTTGAATTACTTGATTTTTTGGGCATACTTTTTATGACACACAACGCCATCTTAGCGGGAAAAAACATGTATAACTTCTACCCCCTGAACCCCCTTAATATCGACAAAGACAAAACAAATCTCGAAATTTATTTTCATCTTCTACCTTTTATAAATTTCATTTTCATCATAAACTACCACCACCACCATCACGTTTTGTTAAATTGACCGGTCCCTTGAGGCGAGTAGCAAAAAAAAAAAAAAAAAAAAGAGAGAAAGAGAAGAGATCAAGTTTAAAATTTTATATCGATATTGATTAGGAAGTTTAGATGGCAACCACCACCGCCAAAACTGTTTTAAGATTCACAGACACACAGCATCTTCTTCTTCGAAAGAGAGAGAGGGAAAAAAAGAAACAACTTCTTTATCGGTATCAGGGGACAAGTAGAATTTTTCATGATCGTTATATGCTTCATACAATAAAAATAAATAAAGTTATTTTTTTATTGATCCTAAATACTGGCATAATGAAGACCGAAACGTCAGCTGAATAAGATTCAAATTTCCATTTCTTTTTTTAAATTTAGTTAAATCATCCACCCCTTCACAGATGGCATGGTCAGTGTTGAACAAACACACACACACACACTAGAGAAAGTTTATATAGTCAATGATGTTCAGACAACAGACAACATACATCAGCAAACGCTACTACCATCATAAACATTCTGTTGGCTTTACGCCTAATGAAATTATCTCCCCACCCCCTCCCCGTCCTATTATCAACGCTAGTGGTTCAAAATTATAAAATTATATTTAAATTAAATTTTATTTTAAAAAGAGATATTTATTCTAAAGTAGGATAAGTATATGACCGAAACGTCGATAAGGAAATAAAAATAATTTCCTTTGCCTACGATACGATCCCTTTTCCTAGAGGGTCGGCTGAGATGGTCAGTTAAGGGAAAAAAGAAAATTTTTTATTATTTTACATTTGAGAGATTTAATTATTTATTAATTTTAATTAATTGGCTTTAATATTTCATAAGGCAAGACAAAACTCAATGCTTTCCAAATGGGCAAATTCATGTAGAGAAAATATCTATGTATTCTTTGCTTTTATATATTCTATGAATGTAAACAAATCTTCAAGAAGGCACTGGATTGGAATAGTAATGATAATAAGTTTCTTTGTGCCCCCGGGTGTGGCGTAGTAGGTAGCGTGCCTACCTCCTATACCAAACGTCGCGGGTTCGGACCCAGGCAGTCCGATGATTTTATTTAAGCCATCTTGGATGCCAGATGGCTTAAATAGAAATTCCTGAACCCATAATAGATAATATTATATTACAACGGTTATCGTCAAAGTCTTAAATGGCCTGAGTTGCCGAAAAGACTGTGTGAATGTGTGTGTGAGTGTGAGCGTGAATGAGAAAAAAAGTGTGAATGTTGGCAAAAGTTTCTTTGCCAACGGGCTTGGTCTAGTTGGTAGCGTGCCTACCTTCTATACCGAACGTCGCGGGTTCAGATCCCAGGCAGTCCGATGATTTTATTTAAGCCATTTGGATACCAAATTGCTTAAATAAGAATGCCTGGATCCCAAATAGATATATTATTGATATAATGGTTATCGTTTAAAGTCTTATATGGCTTAAGATGCCGAAAAGACTGATTATATATGTGTGTGCATGAGAAAAATCTGGTGTGACTGGCGCACAGCACACAACTTTCTCTTACCTTCGGTAATCGAAAGTTGTGTTCTGTGCTTGTCACACCAGATTTTTGTGTCGACATGTATTTAGTTCCCGGCAGTAGAGAATATTTGAATTTAGATGTAAAATTTATAAACATGGGAAAATATTTATATTTTGTTACCATGGCAACCATTTCTCCTATCTTTCCTATGAAGCACAAGAGTAAAGTGTGCTTCAAACAATTTTGAGGGCAAAACGAGAATATACATTTGAAAGAGCATCTAAAAAATAATTGATTTTTGAATTTTAATCAAAATCGTTAGAGCGAATTTTGAGAAAATCGAAAAAAACTGAAAAAGTACATCACTAGTACAGTAAAGTACTAGTACTCTTTGGCCGATTTTGATTAAAAGCTTATTTTTCCGGTCCCGGGGGGTGTTTAACTTAAATATAAAATTTCAGACTCATAGCTCAATTCCTTCATGCTTAAAAGTGAACACACACACACACACACACACAGACAGACCATGTCGCGAAAACCACTTTTTTGGATTCAGGGGACCTCAAAACGTGAAGATCCATCAAAATCTCGACATCGAATTTTTGACATGAATCCAATACTTTCTCTCTATATATATTAACATATATACATAGGTAAGAGAAAGTAAAAACTCTCTTACCTTCAGTAATTGAAAGTTATGTTCTGTGCTTGCACATCAGATTTTTTGTGTCTAGCTTTCAGCAGTAGGCTTTACATTATACAGGGTGTCCGGTAAAGAATGGATAACCTTGAAATGTCTTATAGTATAACTTATGGCCGTTCAGAAAAAAAATTGAAACAAAATATATCATAAGTAGTACCTAAGATATGATTTTTTTAAAAGAAAGGTCTAATTTTTTTACCTTGTTTTACTTTTATGAACACTACGATCAGAAATGAATGGATTCCATCGGTTTGTTGTTATTTTATTATTATACACGAACTATGCTAATAGATAAACAGTGAATAGTATGACTAGCTATTGCACTTTTTTATTAAAAAATTAGCAAATTAATTAATTTTAGAAAAACATTGCAAAATTTATTTTGCATATTACAAATTTTGATATTTAGTAAAATTTTCTCCTTTTCTACATTAATGGCAATAATTCACTATTTATTGTAGATACATTTATGAATTGTACCATTAAAAGTTTAAACATTGTTTAAAAAATAAATTTTGCAAAGTTTTTCTAAAATTAATTAATTTGCTAATTTTTTAATAAAAAAGTGCAATAGCTAGTCATACTATTCACTGTTTATCTATTAGCATAGTTCGTGTATAATAATAAAATAACAACAAACCGATGGAATCCATTCATTTCTGATCGTAGTGTTCATAAAAGTAAAACAAGGTAAAAAAATTAGACCTTTCTTTTAAAAAATCATATCTTAGGTACTACTTATGATATATTTTGTTTCAATTTTTTTTCTGAACGGCCATAAGTTATACTATAAGACATTTCAAGGTTATCCATTCTTTACCGGACACCCTGTATAGGTAAAGGTGTAAATAGGCCACTGCAGTCCAATAGGAATTTCAAAAATAAAATAAAAAATAAATAATAATAAAAATATATAATTTATTTAAATTTTAACTTCTCAAACCGCCTGGTTTCGACCGGACTGCCGCAGGTCTTCCTCAGTGAGAAGCAATCTAGAAAATTTGTGAATGCATTACATTAGGTCTAAATGATTTTATTTTTAATTTACATTAAATACTAGACGCAAAGCCCCGCCTTCGGCGGGGCTTTCCATCTAGCCAGGGAGCTGCGCCCCCTGGACCCCCTACTCGCCTTCGGCTTATATACATACCGGTACATACATTTTCCCTTTTCATTTTTATATATAGAGTTTATTTTAACGGTTAATTATTCATGAACTTAAGATTTTTTGTGAATAATATCCTTTCCGGGACTCTCCCGGTACACATACACGCCGATATTTTAGGAATTCTAAATGTAAAAAATAAATTAAAAAAATCGTAAACATGGGTAAATATTTATATTTTGTTACCATGGCAACTATTTCTCCTAATTTTTATTTTTTTCTTATTTTACCGGTTAATTACTCATTAACTTATTGTTATTTGTGAAACAAAACCTGTCCGGGATTCTCACAAACATACACAGAAAATTTCATCATAATTGGTTCAGTCGTTTAGGAGGAGTTCAGTCACATACACACGTACAGAAGAATTATATATATAAAGAAAGACAAGGAAGGGAAGCAGGTGCAGCCAAAATTAAAGCCTCCGATTTTGTTACAATTAATGAGACGTTTCGAGAAAACTTTATTTCCTCATCATCAGTCTTTCAAATTGTATTTGTCCCCAACACTCTCACTGAACAAGTCAATGAATAACACACCCATAAAGAAAATACATAATAATTGTATTGTGCCCTTTTAACAACTCCGGGACAAATACAATTTGAAAGACTGATGATGAGGAATTAAAGTTTTCTCGAAACGTCTCATTAATTGTAACAAAATCGGAGGCTTTAATTTTGGCTGCACCTGCTTCCTTCCTTGTGTATAAATCAACAGCCACGTACTTCATTGGTTTACATTAAATACTTACATTGTGTGAGTGCATCCACAAATCTCTAGATCTCCCTAAATTTATTTGTCAATCGTCTCTCATGCCCGTGTTGATTAAACTAACTAGATTTATGCTAAATGCCGCAGGTATTTATTTTTAAAAAATTATATTTTCTTTGAAAAAATTTGAATGCTCAATTAGAGGGCTCGCTGGTGTAGTGAGCTAGGGTGTCAGCTTCTGCAAAGAAGACCCCTGTTCAAATCCTTGGCGTGCGGGATTTTTCATTAAATAAAAATATTTATTTAATGTAAACAAATCCTCAAGCAAGCCCTGGATTGGAATATAGGATCTTACCACAATAGCCCTCAGGCAACTCTACGAGGAGAGGGAGTTGCTGTGACATCCCGTCCTGTGGAAGGGACGTAAAGAAGGTTCCCTCTCAGTGATGCATTCTTCGAAAGGAGTAGACTACATGCCGGTGCTGAGGGAGTCCCTCCTCAAACCAGGACATCCTCCATAGCATAGAAGAGGTTGGATATAAGGAGCCGGTTGGAACCAGAAATAAGGATTAGTTCACTAGCTAGAGACGAAAGCAGGAGGAGGAGCTAGAGATAGGAAATGATGTAACTTCACGGGGTGCCGGTAGATGGCTACGGCCAGAGGCCGGTTGGGTTTGAGGTGTGTGTCTTCGTACACGAAAGCACCTCAGGCAAATAAACGGGGATCCCGATAGGAATTTCAAATAAATAAAAAATAAAATAAAATGAATGCTCAATTAATGATTGATAAATTTTAAATCTAGTTAGTTTAATCAACACGGGCCATGAGAGAGGATTGGCAAATAAATTTAGGGAGATCTAGAGATTTGTGGATGCACTCACACAAGGTAAATATTTAATGTAAATTAAAAATAAAATCATTTAGGCCAAATGTAATGCATTCACAAATTTTCTAGATTTCTTCTCACTGAGGAAGACCCGCGGCAGTGCAGTCAAAACCAGGCGGTTTGAGAAGTTGAAATTTAAATAAATTATATATTTTTATATATTTTGTTTTTCCTATTGGAATGCAGTGGCCTACACCTTTTCCTGAATACATTCAGTCCTGGGTGAGTGCTATCATCTACATTATATAGAAGATAGATTTTTTTTTATATTCCACCCTTTTTAGCCCCTGACCATTGAGAGATGCGCAACTATTTCCCATATCCATTCCTATGAAGTACATGTACCAGATTTTTACTTTCTCTTACCTATGTATATATGTAATATATATATAGAGAGAAAGTATTGGATTCATGTCAAAAATTCGATGTCGAGATTTTGATGGATCTTCACGTTTTGAGGTCCCCTGAATCCAAAAAAGTGGTTTTCGCGACATGGTCTGTCTGTGTGTGTGTGTGTGTGGTGGGTGTGTGTGTGGGTGTGTCTGTGTTCAATTTTAAGCATGAAGGAATTGAGCTATGAGGCTGAAATTTTATATTTAAGTTAAACATCCTCCTGGACCGGAAAAATAAGCTTTTAATCAAAATCGGCCAAAGAGTACTAGTACTTTACTGATGTACTTTTTCAGTTTTTTTCGATTTTCTCAAAATTTGCTCCAACGATTTTTTTTTAAATTCAAAAATCAATCATTTTTAGATGCTCTTTAAAATGTATATTCTCATTTTGCGATTGAAATCTTCTGAAGACCACTTTACTCTTGTATTTCATAGGGAAGGATAGGAGAAATGGTTGCCATGGTAACAAAATATAAATATTTTCCCATACTTATAAATTTTACATCTGAATTCATATGTTCCCTACTGTCGGGAACTAAATATATGTCGACACAAAAAATCTGGTGTGACAAGCACAGAACACAACTTTCGATTACCGAAGGTAAGAGAAAGTTGTGTGCTGTGCGCCAGTCACACCAGATTTTTTTTTTAAATTTCAAGTCAAAAAAAAAAAGTGAATTATTTTACCCTCAATCATAAAGTACCTATATACTGTATTAAGAAGATTTGTAGAGTAGGGTGAATTTGAATTAATAAATATCTATAAGGGGATGTGTGAGCCGAGGGGGATCGAATTCTATACTCAGGCCATATAAGACTTTGAAGATATCCGTTTTTGAATAATATATATATTGGGGGTTTAGGCATTTCTATTTTAGCCATTTGATATATAAATGAATTTTTTTTAATTATAAATAAATAGGGGAGGGCGAGTGTAGAAGAAACAACTGGCAATAAAAAACAAATTCTACCTCCAAAAATCACTATAACACTGATGAGAGATAAAAGTTTAAGAATATTTTCTATTATTTAATAAAAATTTCTTATTAAATGCGGCAAAATGAAACTTTTTTCCGGCCCCGAGATAATTTCTCCAGATTCTTAAGTAAAATGACCTCCTGAATCCAAATTTGACCTCCGTTTTCCCCCCACCACGTACCGTTTTGGAAGGAGAGCCCCCCTACTTATTTCCACCCCTTTTCGTTAATTATAGGGCCATGAATTAAATTTGGAGGGATGAAAAGGAATATTTTAGCATTAACATTTCTTCAGAAGGTTTAGAGAAGTGAAAGTTAAAAAAACATTAACATTTGGATCCAAGGGTTGGATGTGAGGGAGGATTTTGTCACTTAAAATGCAAAAAAATCATTAAAAATGATCGATTTTTTCACAATTTTTTCACTGAATTTCTATATATTCCAGCTGACAGGCCCACCTCACCCTTCCTTAAACATCCCCTCAACTAAAAAAAATATATAGGATAAAGCGGGTGGGGTGTGAGCGATTCCGAAGCCCTTCCAAGAAGATGGAAGATTCACAGCTCCTCGCTACACAGTTGGTCAATTTGGCAAATATGGGGCTATAACTTTCATTTTTTTGGCTGATCTTTCACAAATTTAAAGTTATATATACAGATTCTTCTATGTCCTTCAATATTTCCATATATTATCTAAAGGGGTAGAAATTACTTCATGTCAAAGTTTGAAAAAAATTATAATCTATGAAATGTAAAGCTACCCTTTTGTAAATAAGTCAGAGAAAAATATGACACTTATAAAAACCAAATTTATTTAAAGAAAATCTACATGGGGTAGACTACCCTTTACTCAAGGACACTTTTTTTTTTTTTTTTTTGTTTTGAGGAAAAATACAAGGTATTATTCTAATGAGTAGTCTAAAGGTAAAAAAAATATCTTTTAAATATAGAAAATATATTATTTTAAATTAACAAAAATCAAAAAAAAT
>JAKCPI010016634.1:0-16836 GCA_023213315.1 Euborellia annulipes | reverse complement strand
GCCGTTGAGTTACCCCTTTATGCTTCTCCTTTTTGTTTTTATTTTCTTCCTGGCTGCATGTGACTATTGGTCATTATAGGTCTTCGGACCTTATGCACCCATTCCAAAAAAAAAAAAAAAAAAAAAAAAAAAAAAAAAAAAAAAATTTAAATTCATAAATCAATTATTTTTTAGATGCTCTTTAAAATGTATATTCTCATTTTTCCATTGAAATCTCCTGAAGACCACTTTATTCTTGTACTTCATACAGTGGCGTAGCGAGCTTAACTCGCGCCCGGGGCACAAAACCTTTTTAGCGCCCCCGCCCCCCCCCCTCCATTCGAAAACCATATAATATTATATGTAAAATATACTCGCAAATTAATAAATAAATAAAGTAAAATAAATAAAGTGATAGGCTCAAGATAGGCTTTAAATTTGGGACAAAATTATCCAGCAATTTTTTGTTTTGCGGATCATTTGGCGCCCCTTTGTGAGTAGCGCCCGGGCATGATCACCCCCCCCTTGCCCCCCCTTCGCTACGCCACTGACTTCATAGAAAAGATAGGAGAAATGGTTGCCATGGTAACAAAATATAAATATTTTCTCATACTTTACATCTTGAATTCAAATGTATGTCGACACAAAAAATCTGGTATGACAAGCACAGTACACAACTTTCTCTTGCCGAAGGGTCAGAGAAAGTTGTCTGGGTAATAAAACATTTCCTTTCAAAATAGCAATTTATTTATTACAAGGTGTTAAAATGAATTAACGCTGATTATGAATGCCAATTTGAATACGCCTGACTATTAATTAAATTATAAAATCTGGTGTGACTTGTCGCAGAGCACACAATTTTTTCTTTTTTTCGGTAATTTAAAGGTGCATTCTGTACTTGTTTACCAGAATATGATAAACTTTTAACTATTAATTTGTAAAATGTTATATAAAAAATAAAATTTTATTCCCAAAAAAAAAAATGAAATTTTATTCCCAAAAAAAAAAAAATAAAATTTTATTCCCAAAAAAAAAAATAAAATTTTATTCCCAAAAAAAAAAATAAAATTTTATTCCCAAAAAAAAAATAAAATTTTATTTTATTACTCCCTCCTCCCGCCCCCTTGTATCCGCCCTTGGTCTAGGCACATTGATTTATGCAATTGGAAGATTACTTCTTAATGGATAGCAGGTTCTTCAAACAATATTTCAATCACATCTGATGATGGTCATTTGAGTGACCGAAACTGGTGGTATGTGTGCACTCACAGTCATCGAATGAATAAAATCCTGAAAATGAAAAATATTTGTTTTTTTTTATTGAAATACCTGCTATCCATTAAGGAGTAATCTTCCAATTAAGAATTGCATATGTTCCTCTTACAACCTCCAATTATTATATTTATTTATACCATTTAGTATCAAAATAAATTCATCAGACTGCCTGGGATTCGAACCCATGCCCCGTGGCTTCCAGAGTATCATTATTGTCATTTGTGAACAACTTTAGCCGTCTCGGCAACTTTGACTGATTCTTAATTAATTCTAGCCTATATTAATAATAAAAAGGAAATAAAGAAGAGGTGCAAAATAAAATTGAAAAAAAATACATTCACTTGAGGCAATACAGTATATAATTTTATTTTTATTTTTTTTTTAATCACAAGGTTAATGATTATAAATATTTCGTAGTATTTATGACGTGTGAACGCTAGCTAGCTAGCTAGCTTGGCAGCATCCCGGAAATCCTCAAGAGATTTTTGCTCTGCGGCAATTATCTTTTAAGAGTGAGAAAGAGAGAGAAACATGTAACCCGTTATCAAAATTCCGATCGAGATCTCCAGCATCTGGAGCCCCTCGCCTCTTCTCTCTCTCTCGCTTGGTCACAATTGAGACATCAGACATGCATGTTAGCCGTAACCTTCAAAATGATCTGTTTAATAAATAATGTCGGTAAATACAATATATATATATTTCAATTGGAAAATGCCGTTAGCGAAAATATCAGGGATGGATGGATTATTTAAATTTTAAACGGTATAGAAATATAAATTTTTTTTTTTAAAGTTCATTTCATCAAATTCTTAAAATTTTGTACAAATAAGTTTCAAAAAACAGCACCCACAAAGGCGTACGAAACATCGATAATAAGTCACGTTACGCTTCAGATCAGAGAAACCTCTGAATTAAAAATAAAATCTTGAATAGCCTTTTTTTATCTCTGGATCTAGTCATCAGATTACGATTAATTTTGGCAAATTTATAGTCCTAGCATGGGCTTATCCAGGGGGGGGGGGGAGGCAAAGAGAGGCAAGTGACCTCCCCTTCCAAACTTTAAATAGAAATAAATATAAAACTGAAGAATTCACGCTATCCGAGAGAAGATAAAAAGTACGCCATTATCTATATATAATAATAGCGGAGTGTCCGTCTATCCGTCTGTCACGCTCTGTTTGACCAACTTCCCGTTGAAATTTTGAAACGAAATTTTGCAGTCTTATAAAGGATGTTATGGAGAAATGGAGAAACGTCTAGGAAAAATACTCGGATCCCGAAATTCCTATAACTTTTTGAGTTATTAATTTCTAAAGTTACGATTTCTCCCATAGGAAATGTATAGAGAAATATCTATGTATTCTTTGCATTTATGTATTCTGTGGATGTAAACAAATCCTCAAGCAGGCACTGAATTGGAATACGTAGTAATGATAATTTTCTTTTCTCCCGCTGGCGGAGGGTCCAGGGGACGTACCCCCCTGTCTAGACGCCAGCCAGTTTCTCATAATTAAGAAAGGCGAGGGTCCACCGCAGGCGGGCCCGAGCCAGCTGACGGGCAGTCCAGGGGGGCCTAGCCCCCCGGCTAGACGCGAAGCCCGCCGCAGGCGGGCGGGGTCGCTAGTGTACATATATTTCGAATTGTATGTTGATGAAATTCTACTGCCCTGAGTCAATTATCACATTAGGCACAAAATAATTATATTGTATTGGTGATATAAGAGGGAAAAGTTTTTCTTGACTTTTTTCTAATGTTATATCCAAAATTGATTAAATACAATTCGAAATACCGGTATATTATGATCACTTACAGCTCCGAGGATGGCTTTGACCAAAGCCGAAACGTCAGCTGTTAAAATATATTTTTTAAAGAAAAATTTCTGGCTGAGTTTTCTTCTAACTTTCATTCTTAAACTAATTAATTAATTGCTTTTTGAAATCTACTCACTGTTAACAGAAAGAATCAATTAACATTGCTAATTCTAAATTAAAATGGGTATGTTGACCTAAGGATGTCCTTATTACTTGAGAAGATTGCATATTCCTAGACCCAACTCTGATGATGGTCCAATCCCTGGATCTGAAACGGTAGTTGTGGATTCAAATAATTTTTTTTTTTTTTTTTTTTTTTAAACATTCACACTTTTCTCATTCACACTCACACTCACACACACATCACTCAGTCTTTTCGGCAACTTAGGCCATTTAAGACTTTAAACGATACCACCGGGGTCCATTTGGTATCCAAATGCCTTAAATAAAATTATCGGACTGCCTGGGGTCCGAACCCGCGACGTTCGGTATAGAAGGTAGACACGCTACCAACTACTCCAAGCCCCGTGGGCTTTCAAATAATTAAAAAAGCCATCTTTTATTTCGTATTTCCTTCATTTTGAAATTTCCACTCCCTCTTTTAAATATTTCTCTATTATTAACAACTTAAATACCGGTGTATGATACTCAAGTTCATCCGTGCATCCATCTGCCTGCACCGCTCTGTTTATACTTCCTGAAATCTTATGTAGATATGCGTCTTCTAATTAATTTGTTGCTTAGAAGTAACAAACCATTTCTTTTCTCGGAGACTTTAACGCCTTATTGATTTTGTCTTTTAGTTTATTCTCGCTAATTCTTTCTTCCTTAATTCTTATTTGTTCACATGAATGATTTCAAGGAGAGTGTGATATGAGATAGGTACTTGTTGTTTGGCAGGTGTGTCTGTCCCCGGGTCCACCGCCCGCCCACGTGACCAGGACGTTGTCCCCGGCGCTCCTCTTCCTGTTGCTCCGAGTACCCAAATCCCGTTTGTGCCTCTCCTCTCTGCTTCAAATTTATATCTCAATTGAAAAATCCACCCACTTGAAACTCTTCTCTAACGTGAGCCCTTAAATAGGCAAGTTAGAAAACAACTTCTGGAATAATGAGCATCGTAGGTTCAATTACCTCACAAACAGATTAATAACGTAGCAAATAAAAAAAAAAATTTCCATCTTTCTTCGTTCCCTTTTCCTCAAATTTCGCGCCCACTGTAACAATTAATTGTGATATAACAGAGACTTGGTTCAAGCTGATTGATAGGGCCCCAGGGCTTGGAGACAAGGCATAAATTTATGGAATAGTGGAAATAGACAAAACATTATTTTATTTATTTATTTTATTTACAACAGGCAACTTGCCCAATTTACAATTAATATTCAATAATTAAGTTATTTTTTTAACAATCTTAATTTTGCTTCTTTTTTGAATCGATTTATTGTTGGAGCGTTCAGAGATGGGCAATCACTATCATTGCCCAATCTCGACAATCTATTTATTGGTGAGCAAAGACCATACGACGTTCTGTGTGGTTCGATCTTAAATGTTCTTAAACATCTAAACCAGTATATTTGCTCGTTGAAATTAAACAAAGATTTCAATCGCGAAGATGAAAAGTTATCATTTTAGATGTTGTATAGCACCCAGGCGTCAATATAACTGTTGGTCTCTGCTCGATTTCAGTGTGCTCAAATTTGTTAGGTTTTGAATTTCAAAATAATCATGGGTTATTGACGGGTATGGCAGATTAGACTTGAATGCTGCATATGATAAAAATTTATGTTGAACTCGTTCTATTATTTTTATATGTTTCTCATAATAAGGGGACCAAACAGTGGACGAGTACATTAAAATGGGTTTGATTAAAGCATTGTACAATGTAACCGATGAATCCAGGTTCTTAAACTCTTTGGTATTTCTTTTTACGAAGCCAAGCTTTCGCAAACTTTTATTTACAATATAATCTAAATGATTGTTGAATGTGATTTTTGTGTCAAAAATAACTCCCATATCTTTAATTTGTACAATACGCTCCAAATCACATCCAGATAAACCATAATTAAATTCTATAATAGATTTACCCTTACAAAAACTTAGTATTTTACATTTGCCCACATTCAAGTCCATTTACACTATTTGCACACCATTGAGCTACATTATTAAAATCATTTTGTAATTTTTTACAATCATCTTGCTCTTTTATTATCCGAGAGAATTTACAATCATCAGCATATAATAAAAATTGGCTATTTTTAAAGGATGTACTTATATGAGCCCCCAGGAACCTATGAATTTTAATACTATTTGTCTAATAAGTATCCTACCATATCTCCTGACGGCTTTCTGGCTCTAAATAAGAGGAAGAGACATCATTCCAACATTCTTATTTTTTAATATTTTGATTAGGAAGTCTAGAGTGCACTCCCAAATAAGACATTCCCCTCACTGAGGAAGACTGGCAGCATTAGCGGTCGAAACCGTTGGTCTGGGAGAAATCAAAATAAAATATATTTTGTTTTTTAATGGACTGAAAAGGCCTATTCATCTTTCCTTATACAACTACAGTCCTGAGTGAGTGCATCTCATATTAAAATAGTAATATCATTTATTTATTAGTGGTCAGGATCCTATGTTTCCGTTTCAAAAGTACTTTGGAATAGACGTTAAGAAAACTTTCCCCTTAAAAGAAGTTTAATTCCCTTATTTCTTCAAAGTTCTTCTCACATACCACAACTCTCCTCAAAGAAGAACCTCACCAAATAAAATTTCATTTCCCAAGATGTAAATATTCAACAAATAAAGTTGTACTTCAAAAATTATTATAAAATAAAACTTAATAGGCCTGTCTAATTTTATGAGAGATTTTTATATCAATATATATTAAAATATAAAATAAATTTGATCATAAATTTTTCACCAGGTAAATAAGATTAAAATGAAATAATTTATAATATAAATAAATATTTATTATAACAATTTATTATCTTGTTATACCAATATAATAAAATTTTATTTGTTATATTTATTTATTTAATTTAATTAATGAAGATAAAATTTGTTTTATTTATGGGGAAATAAAAAATATAAAACTTGTTGAGAAGTCGTCATGAAAATGCATAGCTAGAGCTGATTTCTTCCATTGAAATCGACAGAATCAGGATGGCTTTCACTAGCAAGAAGAGCTATACTTGTGATCTAACTAAAAGAGATTCCCACTAAATAAAAAGTGCGAGGGAGGCCTACTGTCTTCAACAAATGTGATGGAGGTTGGAGAAATTCAAGGATATCTTGATCAACAAGTTTTGTTGAAGAATATATTTAAATAATAAATAAATTATAAATACTGTATATTGATATAAATTAAACAATTTGTGGATGAGTTTAATTTAATTATTTCCTTTAGGTAGATTAAATTTTATTTTCTCCAGCCCTTGTAGGTCATCACGAATTGCATCTGTTACTGGAGGAAGATGTCTACTGGCATGGTCTAGTTGGGAGCGTGTCTACCTTATTTAAATATACTGAAAGTCGCGGTTTCGGACCCCAGGCAGTCCGATGATTTTATTTAAGCCATTTGGATACCAAATGGCTTAAATAAGAATATCTGGACCCCATATATGTATATTAAATCAATAACGGATATCGTAAATGTCTTAAATGGCCTGAGTTGCCGAAAAGACAATGTGAATGTGTGTGTGAGTGTGAGTGTGAATGAGAAAAAAGTGTGAATGTTAAAAAAAAAATCAACTGACAAATTAGTTCTGCATTCTTGAAATAGATGGCAGGCTAGTCTAACAGACTGATTCCCTAATAGCCTATATCTCGCCTATATTTATATATTTTTATGCTTTTATAAAAGATACATAATATATAATAACATTTATAAAGTATTTATTGTTAAAAGATCAATGGAAATCAACCAAATGCATTAAATATTATTAGCTACCATTCTGACATCTCTTGGCAAATCTTTGAATTACTTGATTTTTGGGCATACATTTAATGACACACAACGCCATCTTAGCGGGAAAAACATGCGTAACCCCTTAATTCCTCAATTTTAATGTTTTATTTTGATACTCAACTTTCATATTTTATATTAATGTTCGGTGTCATCTCACGTGCAATTTCTTGAAACAAAGAAATATGATGTTAGATGAATAATCCAATGTTGCTGGTTTGTTTTTTATACCAAAATTTGTTGGTATTCTTCTTATTAGAAAATAAATGACTCAAAGATGAGACTTGGATAAATGACTCTCTCTCTCTCTCTCTTTATGGGTATGGGTACGCTTGGTAGTTTAGCAGTTGGCAGTTGGCTTCCTGCCCCTCAGGGTCTTTCTTCTTCTCTCAGTGCCTTCCAAGCATGCATACACATTCCTCTCTCTTCTCTTTTATTTGCTTTTTTCCTGGTCCGTCCTCTTAATCTTCTTTTTTTTTCTTTCCTTTAACTCACCGAATTTTGCAATATTATTCTTGAGTAGCATATTTGAAAAAAACTCTTCACAATGTCATTCGGAAAGCATTACGTGGCATATACAATTGATTCATATGAATTATGTGGAATTCGAACCCATATTCCTTGTAGGCTTATATGTATACAAATGGATAATAAATATATGCCCTTAGCTTCTTGCTCTTAAAATTAAATTAGCTACCAACCAATCGATTGAAACAAATAAGGACAGGGTCTAAATAGCGTTAGATGCCGAAAAAGATCCTAAGGTTGTTCGGACATTAAAGCACTTTATCTGATTAAAAGCTAATTTTTTAATATATTATTAATCACTATCAAATACGTATAAAATAAATTTTTGAAGCAGATCTGACGCAGGGTTATCGTGTAATTAATTTTAAAAAAATTGAAATTTAACATGTAGTCTATGGGGAATAACGACGAAACGCACACATATCGAATTATATAGCCCATATATGCATCATTTACAAAAACAAAAAAAACTTACATTTTTATCAGTTCACTTCCGAGGAATACGTTAAAAATATATTCAAAAGTTCCTGCAGAAATCTTTTAAAGATATTTTAACAAGAAAGTCAAAAAATTCTCCATAATGACAGTAGCAAATATTTAAAAATCTGGTGTGACTGGCGCACAGCACACAACTTTCTCTTACCCTTCGGTAAGAGAAAGTTGTGCACCGTGCTGGTCACACCAGATTTTTTGTGTCGAGATATATTTAGTTTCCGATAGCACCTTAGTTTCAAACTTGCATTTTAAATGTTGACTGCTTCAAATAAACTATGGTTATTTTTCAAAATTTTAATCTCATATTTGGACATTTTATACACAATATAGAATCGTAAATAAATACAAAATTTCATAAGAATTGGAAAAAAAATTTTAAATGCCTAAAAAAGTTCTAAAGGGGACCCCCTTTTGAATCGAAATTAACATACAAATCCCTATAGGAAATTAACATTGTTCCTATGCACTGTAAAAAAAATTTCGATGATTTTACAATTTTTTTGTTGTAAGCAAATTTCCAAGACCAATAGATACTAAATTTACTATACAGTTGAATTATATTTTTACAAAACTCTTTGCAAAAATCGTTTACAAATGTGTGGTAATTTTACTAATATTTAGCAATTTTCGAGTCCAAATTTGGTAATTTTACTAATATTTAGCAATTTTACAATCCAAATGTTTGTAATTTTACTAATATTTAGAAAAAAGAAAAAAAATTTACAACTGGTCCCAACATAGGTTATTGACCTTTAGGGGGACGTCTCTACCTGAATGGAGTGAAGTAAATATTTTATTTAATGAAAAATTCCTCCAGGATTTGAACACTGACCTTTTTGGTAGAAGTCTTGCTGCCTAGTCCATTTGACCATCGCATCACCTGTTAACTAATTATCTATCTCTGCTATTTGGCATTCAAGTATGACCTCATTGTCAACTATTTTTACTAAATAATAAAATAAAAAATAAACTTAAAGTTATCATAATATTATTATTTTTTGTATTATTATAACTTAAATAAATCCTTATAGTGCCAAAAATGTCTTTATTAAGAAAGCTAAAAAGCAGTCGAAACAAAGTCGGCCATGTTGGCAGCCTTAAAAGGAAAATTACAATACCCTTGTATTGTAAAATTAGAAACCTTTTTGTAAAATTACAAACCCTTTTCTAAAATTACAAACCGTGTTCTAAAATTACAATGCCGTTGTATTGTAAAATTAGAAATCGTATGGTAAAATTACAATATTTACTCTAATTTTCCAAGAGAATTGTAATTTTAAAATGTTTTTGGTTGTAAAAATTTTTTTTGAATGCATAGATTTGTAAATTTAGTATACAAATGTATGGTAGTTATCATTTACAAGGAAAATTTGTAAATTTACTATACTAAAACATACTAAAATTAAAATTTTTTTTTACAGTGTGCGAAGATAAGGTGGAAAGGAAATTTGAAAAAGTAGAGAGAGACGATAATGTTTGCAAGTGAGAGAGAGACATATATGTTTTCTTTGAAACAATTAAAGACACAAATAAATTTAAAAAAAATGGGAATTTAAATAATAATTGATTTTTAATCTAATAAAAAGAAAAAGATTTAAATTCCGTTACCATGGCAACCATTTCTATCTTTCCTATGAAGAACAAGAGTAAAGTGGTCTTCAGAAGATTTCAACGGCAAAATGAGAATATACATTTTAAAAGAGCATCTAAAAAATAGTTGATTTATGAATTAAAAAAAAATCCTTGGAGGGATTTTTGAGAAAATCGAAAAAAAACTGAAAAAGTAGATCAGTAAAGTACTAGTACTTTTTGGCCGATTTTGTTCAAAAGCTTATTTTGAGATTCTTCAAAGGTACCTAAGTTAAATATAAAATTTCAATCCGCTAGCTCAACTCCTTCATGCTAAAAATCTGTCCACACATACAGACACACGCACGCACACACACACAGACACACAGACACACACACACACAGACCAATTTGCGGGACCCACTTTTTTGGACTCAGGGGACCTCAAAACATGTACCAGAGTATATCCATCAAAATCTCGACATCGAATTTTTGACATGATCGCAATACTTTCTCTCTCTATATATTTCATATATAGGGTACGAGAAAAGTAAAAATGAACTCAGACCAGTCTGGCAACGTCGCATAAAATAATACTCTTTCCTCGCTGTCAGCTACATTTTTTTCCATTTTACGATATTTTTTCTCGCAAATCGCCCCATTGTGTTTAAACTGATTTGCATTAAACACGAGTGGCGTACCGAGTTCCAATCGTGCTTGCTAGATGGCGTGCAGTATTTTAAGGTCTTTTCGAGTTAATGAAATTTTAATTCCATTATATTATAATAGACGGATGCGAAACATGTTTAT
This sequence comes from Euborellia annulipes, assembly GCA_023213315.1. Classification (NCBI taxonomy): domain Eukaryota; kingdom Metazoa; phylum Arthropoda; class Insecta; order Dermaptera; family Anisolabididae; genus Euborellia; species Euborellia annulipes. The sequence goes on along the minus strand of JAKCPI010016634.1, from coordinate 6,404 downwards.
ATAGCCCAATTAAGTGAGAAGATTCAAAAAAATAAGGACTTTTTAAAAAAAAAAAAAAAAAAAAATGAATTTTTGATTATAATCTGTATCATTCTTAGCTTGCGTAACATTCCTGCCACCAAAAGAGAAAATTTACAAGTTAAGCCCATGAAAGAAACAGAACAAGGGATGCTTTTGAATAGAGCGCCTTCATCACAAGACATAGGCAACCGCCAAACCTAGCGTTAGGGCTGGTTGCATTGGCAGGAGCGTCAATTTGTTTAATGGAATGGTTCTCAACCTATCGCCCCCCTTTCTGGAGGTTGACTAACACCTATCGCCCCCCTTTTCATTTTCATTAAATGGCTAATTGTAATTTAAAGCAATTTACGTATTTTCCTATATCTAAAAAAATCGATCAATTATAAAAAATCAAACTAAAAATTCGTCTCATGATTAAGAGTTTAATTCCATATTAGCTAAATATAGGTTAATATTTAAACATAAAAACTTTTTTTTTTATATTCAAACAAGGTTTTCAAAAAATAATATTTTTTAATCTAAACTTTCACGAGGAAATTATTTTTATCAAATATTTTTCATGTTTTTTTTTTTTTTTTTTTTTTTAACTTTTAAATGTTTCAAAACCGCATTATAATTTGAACTTTATTGGTTAAACAAAATAAAACAAATTTGTTAATGTGCCGAACGCTTTAATAATTCTCAACTTAATTAATATTATATCGAAAATGTTTCGATATTAAATTACTTTTTTATACACCACTTAAAAGTCTTAGTTAGATACGAGTACAAGGGCGGATACAGTGAGAGGAGGTAAAGGGAGTAATTACCCCTTGAGATTAAAAAGAAATACTTTTTTAGAAAAAAAATTTATTTGGAATGTAAAATTTTAAAAATTAATACTTAAAATTTGATTAGTATTTGTATCTGCAAAACAAGTAGAGAATGCGCCTTTAAATTACCGAAATGAAGAAAAATGTGAGCTGTGCGACCAGTCACACCAGATTACCCCCCTGAGAAACACCCCTGGATCCGCCCTTGAATCCTATCCTCCAGCACCCCTTTATTTCTAATTGGTGGTTATATGATTTTAAAACATTTTTCCTTTGAGATAGTAAGGAAACTAATACACCTTAGATCTATCTACTTGAGTATACCTCTCTGCTTGTAAGGGGCTTAAATGTTAAATTCATTATTTCAAGAAAATAGTTGAATTAATGAACGCATTCACAGCAACAGGATATTTTATTCAAGTATTTGGTTTGATTTGAAGAAAGTGGCTGTAGTACTACTTGTCGACAACTATTCCAAGAGATGCTATTTTACGTTTCAATCCGTTTACTTTACTAAAGTATTTGAATTTCGGGGAAAGCGAAACAATTTAAACTAATTTTTTGAAATAATGAATTTAACATTTAAGCCCCTTACAAGCAGAGAGGTATACACAAGTAGATAGATCTAAGGTGTAATTAGTTTCCTTACTATCTCAAAGGAAAAATGTTTTAAAAATCATATAACCACCAATTTAAATAGAAATAAAGGCCGTGCTGGAGGATAGGATCCAAGGGCGGATCCAGGTGGGTGTTTCTCAGGGGGGGAGTAATCTGGTGTGACTGGTCGCACAGCACACATTTTTCTTCATTTCGGTAATTTAAAGGCGCATTCTTACTTGTTTGCCAGAATATAAATACAAATCAAATTTTTAAGTATTAATTTTTAAAATTTTACATTCAAAATAAATTTTTTTTCTAAAAAAAGTATTTCTTTTTAATCTCAAGGGGTAATTACTCCCTTACCTCCCTCCCTTTGTATCCGCCCTTGTACTCGTATAACTAAGACTCCTTATGGAGTATAAAAAAAGTAATTTAATATCAAAACATTTTCGATATAATATTAATTAAGTTGTTAAATTATTAAAGCGTTCGGTAATATTAACAAATTGTTTTATTTGTTTAACCAATAAAGTTCAAATTATATTACGCGGTTTTGAAACATTTAAAAGTTAAAAAAAAAAAAAAAAAAAACATGAAAAATATTTGATAAAAAATAATTTTCCTCGTGAAAGTTTAGATTAAAAAATATTATTTTTGAAAACATGTTTGAATATAAAAAAAGTTTTTATGTTTAAATATTAGCCTACTTCTATTTAAGCTAATATGGAATTAAACTCTAAATCGGGAGATGAATTTTTGTTTGATTTTTTATAATTGGATCGATTTTTTTTAGATATAGGAAAAATACGTAAAATTGATTCATTGTTTAAAAAAGGTATAGATCTTGAATTGCAAGGCTTTCGAGAATTTATTTCATCGAGCGTCCAGCTGATGTTCATTTTAACACTGAGATAGGAAAAATTTATGTGAACTCTCTAACAACTTGATTTGCTAGAGGAGGGGAGTGAGAGAGAGAGAGGGGGTGATATTTAAGTATCTTTCTCGAACTCATATTATGTCGAATGCTTTGACAGGCCAACAAAAAAATGACGTATTTTATATATTTTAGCGAGGTGAGGGGGGAATGGTACTTAAATTGGCCCCTCTTAATTGAGGCTCGCTTCTTGTTTTTAAAATATCGGCCAATTTGCAATTCTACATTTGGCTCTCTCCCTACGTCACGGGCCCAAATTCAACGCAAGCGAATAAAGGGTGTGAGGTGAGGGTGGGTGGACAAGTGTGAGGTGAGGTGCAAAAGGGACGATCGGTCGATACTGATCCAAAGACAGGAACAGGAACAGGACAGAGAGAGGGGAGGTTTTGGTAAAAACGTTCCGGCGACACCCCAGTAAATTGGAAGCTAGGGAGGTTATCAGCCCCTTGCACCCTCCCCCCCTAAAAACCCAAACCCTTGGAAAAAAAGAAGCCAGCCAACCTCCGGGCAATTTTATAAATCTCCGAATGACAGCGCACGTCAACCGATTCGTTTCCCATGAGAAGAGAGCCTCGCTGACCTCAATATGACGTCTTCGTTCTCCCTCTCCTCCTCTTTCTTTCAATGAATTGACTTTTTAAGCCCAGATAAACTTTTATTAAGTTTCAAAGTCATATATTATCTCGCCTGTGATAATTAATATGCACTGGGGTTAGTTGAGAAAGGATATAGACATCATTTTAGCAACAGGGCACGTGCCTATGCCTACATAACATCATCATAGAAACTCGCCTAAAACACGCCGACATCAACATCCCCTGGCCAGGCAGCCCTTGATTCGATTAAACAAGCTAAGAAATTAATTTAAAAATCAACTATATTAATAGAATATTAATTACTGGAAGCCCTGGTCAATTTAATTAAGTCACTGGAATCAATTTCAAAGACAAATAATACAAGCCTTAAGAACTAAAAGGGAATAAAAAATCTAATCCGGAATCAACAAGAAAGAGTTTTTCCTTTTTTAGTAAAAGCAATAAAATAAATGTCAAACAAATTTTGCCTGAAAATATTCAACAATATGGACTTTGGAAAGAAAAACAAAAGGACGCTAATAAAAGATAGAAATACGGCTTCAAATATAGGCTATTACTACTGTATGAAAAAAAGAATCTTAAATGGAAATTATTTTTCTCGAAATTTTCCAAACTTATTTTAATATTTATTAATTTTTGGTTTAACACAAACACATGCCAAAAAAACATTTTTTGATCCATTGAAATTTAGAGCTATACCTGGGAGTATGTGTACACTGTAAAAAAAAATTTTAATTTTAGTATGTTTTAGTATAGTAAATTTACAAATTTTCTTGTAAATGATAACTACCATACATTTGTATACTAAATTTACAAAATCTATGCATTCAAAAAATTTTTTACAACCAAAAACATTTTAAAATTACAATTCTCTTGGAAAATTAGAGTAAATATTGTAATTTTACCATACGATTTCTAATTTTACAATACAACGGCATTGTAATTTTAGAACACGGTTTAACAATTTTAGAAAAGGGTTTGTAATTTTTCAAAAGGTTTCTAATTTTTTTACAATACAAGGGTATAGTAATTTTCCTTTTAAGGCTGCCAACATGGCCGACTTTGTTTCGACTGCTTTTTAGCTTTCTTAATAAAGACATTTTTTTGCACTATAAGGATTTATTTAAGTTATAATAATACAAAAAAATAATAATAGTTATGATAACTTTGCTTATTTTTTTATTTTATTATTTAGTAAAAATAATATAAAAAAAATTTAAAAAACAACGCTTTTATAAATGTACTAAAAGAGAAAAAATAATTATGTATAACTTCTTTAAAATTATATTAAAAATTAATATATGTTACTAAAACTAAAAGCGTTGGGCGCGGGATTTGCAAATTTTAATTGTATAAATAGGCCTATTATAAGTTTTAGGAATACATTTTCATACCATAGACTTGGCGGGTAGTTAGGCAAAACAGTTTGAAGTGACTCAAATGTTCTAGTTAGATTATTTTATTTTATTGAATTTTTTGAATCATGTATCGGTGAATTAAGGTTAGTTGATCCTCTGCAATGCAAATTGTAAGAGATTGATAATTTGCGCGCCCAACGCTTTTAGTTTTAGTAACATATATTAATTTTTAATATAATTTTTTAAAGAAGTTATACATAATTATTTTTCTCTCTTTTTTAGTACATTTATAAAAGCGTTGTTTTTAAATTTTTTTTTTATATTATTTTATTTAACTCTTTTTAGTTTTTGTAATAAAATATTAATACGAGTGAGTTATATACATATACACGATACAATAAGACAATTTGTATTTTAAAAGAAGAGAGAAATTTTTAATTATAAATTTCAACTCCTCTTTTTTTGATAGGCCGAAATTAATTCACCTACAAAAAGATGAGACACATCAAATATTGCATTGTCACGGGAGTTACATATGTGTATAAAATTTCAAAGCTCTAGGTTAAGTAGAACTGGTCGTAATTTCGATCGCTAACTTTGTCGGCCCAACAATGGAAATTGATTAATTAATTGCTAATCTCAATTTAATTAATTTTTAATTATTTTGAATAGCACATTTTTTAAAGTAAACTCTATTGAACACCTCTGGTAATGCCTGTAAACCCCAAATTAATTATAAATGGGAGAAATTTTGATTATAAAACTTCCCCCCCCACTTTTTTTGATCGGCCGCCATTTTGTAATTAATTCACCTACAAAGATGAGACATATCAAATATTGCATTGTCACGGGAGTTACATATGTGTATAAAATTTCAAAGCTCTAGATTAACTAAGAACTGGTCGTAATTTCAATCCGCAACTTTTGTCGGCCCAACAATGGAAATTGATTATCATATTGGCTGATCTCATTTTAATTAATTTTTAATTATTTTGAATAGCACATTTTTTAGAGTAAATCCCATTGAACAGCTCTGCTAATGCTCAAAACTCTAAATTAATTATAAATGGGAGAAAGTTTGATTATAAAATTTTACCCCACTTTTTTGATCGGCCGCCATTTGGAAATTAATTGACCTACAAAGATGAGACATATCAAATATTGCATTGTCACGGGAGTTACATATGTTAATAAAATTTCAAAGCTCTAGGTTAAGTAGAACTGGTCGTAATTTCGATCGCTAACTTTGTCGGCCCAAACAATGGAAATTGATTAATTGGCCGCTAATCTCAATTTAATTAATTTTTAATTATTTTGAATAGCACATTTTTTAAAGTAAACTCTATTGAACACCTCTGGTAATGCTCAAAACTCTAAATTAATTATAAATGGGAGAAATTTTGATTATAAAACTTCCCCCAACTTTTTTTGGATCGGCCGCCATTTTGTAATTAATTCACGTACAAAGATGAGACATATCAAATATTGCATTGTCACGGAGTTACATATGTTAATAAAATTTCAAAGCTCTAGGTTAAGTAGAACTGGTCGGGTTTCAATCGCTAACTTTGTCGGACCGGAACAATGGAAATGTGATTAATTGGCCGCTAATCTCAAATTTAATTAATTTTTAATTATTTGGAATAGCACATTTTTTAGAGTTAAGTCTCTTTAACACCTCTGCCAATGCCCAAAACTCTAAATTAATTATAATTAGGAGAAATTTGATTATGGGAATTTTTACCCCCACTTTTTTTAATCGGCCGCCATTTTGTAATTAATTCACCTACAAAGATGAGACACATCAAATATTGCATTGTCACGGGAGTTACACACACCTATAAAATTTCAAAGCTCTAGGTTAAGTAGAACTGGTCGTAATTTCAATCGCTAACTTTGTCGGACGGAACAATGGAAATGTGATTAATTGGCCGCTAATCTCAATTTAATTAATTTTTTTAATTATTTTGAATAGCACACTTTGTAGAGTAAAGTTTATTGAACACCTCTGCTAATGCTCAAAACTCTAAATTAATTATAAATAGGAGAAATTTTGATTATAAAACTTCCCCCACTTTATTTG
>JAKCPI010016633.1:0-14610 GCA_023213315.1 Euborellia annulipes | reverse complement strand
CATGACAATGCAATATTTGATGTGGATCATCTTTGTAGGTGAATTAATTACAAAATGGCGGCCGATTAAAAAAAGTGGGGGTAAAATATTATAATCAAAATTTCTCCTATTTATAATTAATTTAGAGTTTTGAGCATTGGCAGAGGTGTTCAATAGACTTTACTCTACAAAGTGTGCTATTCAAAATAATTAAAAATTAATTAAAATGAGATTAGCGGCCAATTAATCACATTTCCATTGTTCGGTCCGACAAAGTTAGCGATTGAAATTACGACCAGTTCTACTTAACCTAGAGCTTTGAAATTTTATACACGTATGTAACTCCCGTGACAATGCAATATTTGATGTGTCTCATCTTTGTAGGTCAATTAATTTCCAAATGGCGGCCGATCAAAAAAAGTGGGGGTAAAATTTTATAATCAAAATTTCTCCCATTTATAATTAATTTAGAGTTTTGAGCATTAGCAGAGGTGTTCAATAGACTTTACTCTACAAAGTGTGCTATTCAAAATAATTAAAAATTAATTAAATTGAGATTAGCGGCCAATTAATCAATTTCCATTGTTTGGGCCGACAAAGTTGCGGATTGAAATTACGACCAGTTCTAGTTAATCTAGAGCTTTGAAATTTTATACACGTATGTAACTCCCGTGACAATGCAATATTTGATATGTCTCATCTTTGTAGGTGAATTAATTACAAAATGGCGGCCGATCAAATAAAGTGGGGGGAAGTTTTATAATCAAAATTTCTCCTATTTATAATTAATTTAGAGTTTTGAGCATTGGCAGAGGTGTTCAATAGACTTTACTCTACAAAGTGTGCTATTCAAAATAATTAAAAATTAATTAAATTGAGATTAGCGGCCAATTAATCACATTTCCATTGTTCGGTCCGACAAAGTTAGCGATTGAAATTACGACCAGTTCTACTTAACCTAGAGCTTTGAAATTTTATACACGTATGTAACTCCCGTGACAATGCAATATTTGATGTGTCTCATCTTTGTAGGTCAATTAATTTCCAAATGGCGGCCGATCAAAAAAGTGGGGGTAAAATTTTATAATCAAAATTTCTCCTATTTATAATTAATTTAGAGTTTTGAGCATTAGCAGAGGTGTTCAATAGAGTTTACTCTACAAAGTGTGCTATTCAAAATAATTAAAAATTAATTAAATTGAGATTAGCGGCCAATTAATCAATTTCCATTGTTTGGGCCGACAAAGTTGCGGATTGAAATTACGACCAGTTCTAGTTAACCTAGAGCTTTGAAATTTTATACACATATGTAACTCCCGTGACAATGCAATATTTGATATGTCTCATCTTTGTAGGTGAATTAATTACAAAATGGCGGCCGATCAAAAAAAGTGGGGGGAAGTTTTATAATCAAAATTTCTCCCATTTATAATTAATTTAGAGTTTTGAGCATTAGCAGAGGTGTTCAATAGACTTTACTCTACAAAATGTGCTATTCAAAATAATTAAAAATTAATTAAATTGAGATTAGCGGCCAATTAATCAATTTCCATTGTTTGGGCCGACAAAGTTAGCGGATTGAAATTACGACCAGTTCTACTTAACCTAGAGCTTTGAAATTTTATACACATATGTAACTCCCGTGACAATGCAATATTTGATATGTCTCATCTTTGTAGGTCAATTAATTTCCAAATGGCGGCCGATCAAAAAAAGTGGGGGTAAAATTTTATAATCAAAATTTCTCCCATTTATAATTAATTTAGAGTTTTGAGCATTAGCAGAGGTGTTCAATAGAGTTTACTCTAAAAATGTGCTATTCAAAATAATTAAAAATTAATTAAATTGAGATTAGCGGCCAATTAATCAATTTCCATTGTTTGGGCCGACAAAGTTGCGGATTGAAATTACGACCAGTTCTAGTTAATCTAGAGCTTTGAAATTTTATACACATATGTAACTCCCGTGACAATGCAATATTTGATGTGTCTCATCTTTGTAGGTGAATTAATTACAAAATGGCGGCCGATCAAAAAAAGTGGGGGGGAAGTTTTATAATCAAAATTTCTCCCATTTATAATTAATTTAGAGTTTTGAGCATTAGCAGAGGTGTTCAATAGAGTTTACTCTAAAAAATGTGCTATTCAAAATAATTAAAAATTAATTAAATTGAGATTAGCGGCCAATTAATCAATTTCCATTGTTTGGGCCGACAAAGTTAGCGATTGAAATTACGACCAGTTCTACTTAACCTAGAGCTTTGAAATTTTATACACATATGTAACTCCCGTGACAATGCAATATTTGATGTGTCTCATCTTTGTAGGTGAATTAATTTCGGCCTATCAAAAAAAGAGGGGTGAAATTTATAATCAAAAATTTCTCTTCTTTTAAAATACAAATTGTCTTATTGTATCGTGTATATGTATATAACTCATACGTATTAATATTTTATTACAAAAACTAAAAAGAGTTAAATAAAATAATATAAAAAAAAAATTTAAAAACAACGCTTTTATAAATGTACTAAAAAGAGAAAAATAATTATGTATAACTTCTTTAAAATTATATTAAAAATTAATATATGTTACTAAAACTAAAAGCGTTGGGCGCGCAAATTATCAATCTCTTGCAATTTGCATTGCAGAGGATCAACTAACCTTAATTCACCGATACATGATTCAAAAAAAAAAATAAAATAAAATAATCTAACTAGAACATTTGAGTCACTTCAAACTGTTTTGCCTAACTACCCGCCAAGTCTATGGTATGAAAATGTATTCATAAAACATATAATAGGCCTATTTATACAATTAAAATTTGCAAATCCCGCGCCCAACGCTTTTAGTTTTAGTAACATATATTAATTTTTAATATAATTTTAAAGAAGTTATACATAATTATTTTTCTCTTTTAGTACATTTATAAAAGCGTTGTTTTTAAATTTTTTTTTATATTATTTTTACTAAATAATAAAATAAAAAATAAACTTAAAGTTATCATAATATTATTATTTTTTGTATTATTATAACTTAAATAAATCCTTATAGTGCAAAAAATGTCTTTATTAAGAAAGCTAAAAAGCAGTCGAAACAAAGTCGGCCATGTTGGCAGCCTTAAAAGGAAAATTACTATACCCTTGTATTGTAAAATTAGAAACCTTTTTGAAAAATTACAAACCCTTTTCTAAAAATTGCAAACCGTGTTCTAAAATTACAATGCCGTTGTATTGTAAAATTAGAAATCGTATGGTAAAATTACAATATTTACTCTAATTTTCCAAGAGAATTGTAATTTTAAAATGTTTTTTGGTTGTGGAAAATTTTTGAATGCATAGATTTGTAAATTTAGTATACAAATGTATGGTAGTTATCATTTACAAGGAAAATTTGTAAATTTACTATACTAAAACATACTAAAATTAAAATTTTTTTTTACAGTGTACACATACTCCCAGGTATAGCTCTAAATTTCAATGGATCAAAAAATGTTTTTTTGGCATGTGTTTGTGTTAAACCAAAAATTAATAAATATTAAAATAAGTTTGAGAAAATTTCTAGAAAAAATAATTTCCATTTAAGATTCTTTTTTCATACAGTAGTAATAGCCTATATTTGAAGCCGTATTTCTATCTTTTATTAGCGTCCTTTGTTTTCTTTCCAAAGTCCATATTGTTGAATATTTTCAGGCAAAATTTGTTTGACATTTATTTTATTGCTTTTACTAAAAAGGAAAAACTCTTTCTTGTTGATTCCGGATTAGATTTTTTATTCCCTTTGAGTTCTTAAGGCTTGTATTATTTGTCTTTGAAATTGATTCCAGTGACTTAATTAAATTGACCAGGGCTTCTAGTAATTAATATTCTATTAATATAGTTGATTTTAAATTAATTTCTTAGCTTGTTTAATCGAATCAAGGGCTGCCTGGCCAGGGGATGTTGATGTCGGCGTGTTTTAGGCGAGTTTCTATGATGATGTTATGTAGGCATAGGCACGTGCCCTGTTGCTAAAATGATGTCTATATCCTTTCTCAACTAACCCCAGTGCATATTAATTATCACAGGCGAGATAATATATGACTTTGAAACTTAATAAAAGTTTATCTGGGCTTAAAAAGTCAATTCATTGAAAGAAAGAGGAGAGGGGAGAACGAAGACGTCATATTGAGGTCAGCGAGGCTCTCTTCTCATGGGAAACGAATCGGTTGACGTGCGCTGTCATTCGGAGATTTATAAAATTGCCCGGAGGTTGGCTGGCTTCTTTTTTTCCAAGGGTTTGGGTTTTAGGGGGGGAGGGTGCAAGGGGCTGATAACCTCCCTAGCTTCCAATTTACTGGGGTGTCGCCGGAACGTTTTTACCAAAACCTCCCCTCTCTCTGTCCTGTTCCTGTTCCTGTCTTTGGATCGAGTATCGACCGATCGTCCCTTTTGCACCTCACCTCACACTTGTCCACCCACCCTCACCTCACACCCTTTATTCGCTTGCGTTGAATTTGGGCTCGTGACGTAGGGAGAGAGCCAAGTAGAATTGCAAATTGGCCGATATTTTAAAAACAAGCGAGCCTCAATTAAGAGGGGGGCAATTTAATTACCATTCCCCCCCCCTCACCTCGCTAAAATATATAAAATACGTCATTTTTTTGTTGGCCTGTCAAAGCATTCAACATAAATGAGTTCGAAAAGATATAAATATCACCCCCCCTCTCTCCCCTCCTCTAGCAAATCAAGTTGTTAGAGAGTTCACATAAATTTTTCCTATCTGAGTGTTAAAATGAACATCAGCTGGACGCTCGATGAAATAAATTCTCAAAAGCCTTGCAATTCAAGATTATACCATTTTTTAAACAATGAATCAATTTACGTATTTTCCTATATCTAAAAAAATTCGCTCAATTATAAAAAATCAAACTAAAAATTCGTCTCGCGATTAAGAGTTTAATTCCATATTAGCTTAAATAAGTAGGCTAATATTTAAACATAAAAAAAACTTTTTTTTATATTCAAACACGTTTTCAAAAATAATATTTTTTTAATCTAAACTTTCACGTGGAAAATTATTTTTTATCAAATATTTTTCATGTTTTTTTTTTTTTTTAACTTTTAAATGTTTCAAAACCGCATTATAATTTGAACTTTATTGGTTAAACAAATAAAACAATTTGTTAATGTGCCGAACGCTTTAATAATTTTCAACTTAATTAATATTATATCGAAAATGTTTTGATATTAAATTACTTTTTTTAAACTCCACTTAAAAGTCTTACCTATACGAGTACAAGGGCGGATACAAGGGGAGGGAGGTAAAGGAGGTAATTACCCCCCTGAGATTTAAAAAAAAAATACTTTTTTTCGAAAAAAAAATTTATTTTGAATGTAAAATTTTAAAAATTAGTACTTAAAAATCTGGTGTGACTGGCGCACAGCACACAACTTTCTCTTACCTTCGGTAATCGAAAGTTGTGTACTGTGCTTGTCACACCAGATTTTTTGTGTCGACATATATTTAGTTCCCGACAGTACGGAACATATGAATTCAGATGTAAAATTTATAAGTATAGGAAAATATTTATATTTTGATACCATGCCAACCATTTCTCCTATCTTCCCTATGAAATACAAGAGTAAAGTGGTCTTCAGAAGATTTCAATCACAAAATGAGAATATACATTTTAAAAGAGCATCTAAAAAATAATTGATTTTTGAATTTAAAAAAAAAATCGTTGGAGCAAATTTTGAGAAAATCGAAAAAAACTGAAAAAGTACATCAGTAAAGTACTAGTACTCTTTGGCCGATTTTGATTAAAAGCTTATTTTTCCGGTCCCGGGGGGTGTTTATCTTAAATATAAAATTTCAACCTCGTAGCTCAATTCCTTCATGCTTAAAATTGAACACACACACACACACCCACACACACACCCACCCACAGACACACAGACAGACCATGTCGCGAAAACCACTTTTTTGGATTCAGGGGACCTCAAAACGTGAAGATCCATCAAAATCTCGATATCGAATTTTTGACATGAATCCAATACTTTCTCTCTATATATATATTACATATATACATAGAAAGTAAAAATTTGATTTGTATTTATATTCTGGCAAACAAGAACAGAATGCGTCTTTAAATTACCGAAATTAAGAAAAAATTGTGTGCTGTGCGACCAGTCACACCAAATCCCCCCCCCCCGAGAAACACCTCTGGATCCGCCCTTGGATCCTATCCTCCAGCACCCCCTCTATTTCTATTTAAATTGGTGGTTATATGATTTTAAAACATTTTTCCTTTGAGATAGTAAGGAAACTAATACACCTTAGATCTATCTACTTGAGTATACCTCTCTGCTTGTAAGGGGGCTTAAATGTTAAATTCATTATTTCAAGAATTAGTTTAAATTTGCTTGAAATTCAATACTTTAGTAAAGTAAACGGATTGAAACGTAAATAGCATCTCTTGAATAGTTGTCGACAAGTAGTACTAAGCCTTCTTCAAATCAAACCTACTTGAATAAATATCCTGTTGCTGTGAATGCGTTCATTAATTCAACTATTTCTCTCTCTCTCTGTGTGTGTGTAAGGTTTATATATCCCGAGCTAACATATCCGGCCAAACACAAGTCTTTGCGGTGTATTATGTCTTCGCCCGTAAAAATAGCCGGGCGTAATTACAGTTAATTTTTCGGCCTCGTAAATTCATTAGCAACCGAAAATGTTTCGGGTCAAATAACATTAGAGGCTCCTGCTGGTGCGGGGAGACGCATGCGGTGAAATGCGGCGAAACAACCGGCGGCTTGGCTGCCTGCGCTGCGCGCGCGGGTATTTTTCCGGGATTAATACCCTCGGGACAGGGAATAGGGGAAAACGTGCCTGGGCGTCGGGCGTGGTCCGGAAATCTGCAATCGCGCGAGACGCATCTCCTTCGCCTTCGAATCATCTTAAGCAAGAGGCTTAAGAACCAACGCCGATTGTCAAAGAAGAAATAATCCAACATTTCTCTTCTGTTTCATATCTCATCAAAAACTCTTCCGTTCTTCTCTCTCTCTCTCTCTCTCTCTCTCTCATTCCTCTTTTTCTTTATCCAAGCCATGATCGTTCAAAAACTTCAACGGGAGACTTGATTTTGTTAGAGCCTTATAGAACCAACTAATGGAATTTTCGTTTTATTTTTTCATTCACATCTCTGGCACATTCAGTCTCTACCTCATATACAGTCAATATTTTAACTACTTTCTCATTCTTTTTATTAATTTAATTCTTTTTTTTCGGAGTCTGGAGGAATAAAACCATCGAGTAATTTTTTTATTATATTATAATTGGACACTGTTATGCATTAGTGTGTCAAGCGCCAAAAAAATTAAAAATTGAGTTAAGCACGGAATATTGTTTCAAATGCCATAATTAATAGTATTTTTTATGAAATATGACTTAAAAAAAATTTATATTTAATGTTACTTGCACAATTGACAAAAAAAAATCTGGTGTGACTGGCGCACAGCACACAACTTTCTCTTACCTTCGGTAATCGAAAGTTGTGTACTGTGCTTGTCACACCAGATTTTTTGTGTCGACATGTATTTAGTTCCCGACAGTACGGTACATTGGATTTTCAAGATGTAAAATTTATATGTGAAAATATTTATATTTTGTTACCATAGCAACCATTTCCCCTATCTTTTCTATGGAGTACAAGAGTAAAGTGGTCTTCAGAAGATTTCAATCACAAAATGAGAATATACATTTTATAGAGAATCTAAAAAATAATTGATTTTTGAATTTTAAAAAAAATCGTTGGAGCAAATTTTGAGAAAATCGAAAAAAACTGAAAAAGTGAATCAGTAAAGTACTAGTACTTTTTGGTCGATTTTGTTCAAAAGCTTCGTGTCACGTCCCATGGGGGTGCCTAACTTAAATATAAAATTTCAACTTCCTAGCTCTTTTCGTTCTTGAGATATTTTGTTCACAGTCACACAGACACACACACAGACACACAGACAGACCATGTCGCGAAAACCACTTTTTTGGATTCAGGGGGCCTCAAAACGTGAAGATCCATCAAAATCTCGACATCGAATTTTTGACATGAATCCAATACTTTCTCTCTATATATATATATTACATATATACATAGGTAAGAGAAAGTAAAATGATATATAATCTAATCAAAACAAAAACTTTAATTTTAATTTTCTCAAAACTCGGTAGGTGGCGCTTGACACACTAATGCATAACAGGGTCCAATTATAGTTAGGCGTTTGCTGTTTATTAACCGAATTATGGTTCAGTTAGACAAACGTTTCGGCAACCATAACAGCCGTCATCATCCAATCTCATATAACCAGCAACCAACCAAGAGCGGATCTCGAGGGGGGGTAATCTGGTGTGACTGGTCGCACAGCACAATTTTTTCTTACTTTCGGTAATTTAAAGGTGCATTCTGTACTTTTTTACCAGAATATACCGGGTATATACAAATCAAATTTTTAGTTAATTTTTAAAATTTTATAAGAAAAATAAAATTTAATTCCCAAAAAAAAAAAAATATTTTCTCAACTCTCGGTTGATTACCCCCTTTAACCACCCCCTTGTATTCGCGCTTGCAAACAACCTAATTTAATTCCTTTTTCTACTAATAACATTAACATTACCGGTATATAAAGACGGTAGGCAGCTAAAAGCAAATGACGTTTTTTAATCATCACTTACTTAATTAATGGTTGGTCAGTCAAAGGGCCACTCTTGATCTTAGGAATCAAAATGAAAATCTTTTATTTGATTTTGGAGTTTCAAGAGCTTACATCTCATCGACCATGCAATGAATATTTACATGAGGTAAAGATATGGCCATTAAATTAATAACGCATATTTCTCGAAATTACAAGAGAACGGATCAAACATATAAGGAAGATGAGTTACAAAAGTTGATAAAGTTATTCGAAATTTCTACGTGATCGGTCTTCGTTAAATAAATTCTATATTTTAACTAAACCTCTCAAGATCAAGATCCTTTCATAAAGTGACTAAATCAAATTATTCTCTCAATTTAGCAGTTTTTTCACCCTTTTTTTTTCTTTCAAGCCGAAATCTTCTTTGTTCAACTTTTGAAGGCTCTTAAGGTCAATAGGGATTAATTGTATTTAAGTATTATCTTTTTTCAAGAGATAGAGGATTGCCGAGCCAACCTCTGATAAAGAAACGAGGCGGGATGGTTGCCTACGCTCCAGGCAGCCTTGTAGTCTTATCTTTAGTGCTCCCAATCGGTCGGGCATTTTTCACGAAAACTAATGAATTTTTCCCTGAGGCTGTAAAGAAAATAGATAAATAAAAAAAAATCATGCCTGCCGTCGAGAAAAAAAAAGGTTTTTTTTTATATCTCATATTGGATAAGGCGATTCCAATTACGATTTATTTCCTTTGACATTTTATTGTTTTTCCATTAGTCGAAATTAATATCTTTAAATACTCTGATCTTTAACTTTAATTTTTTGCTCACAAGACAAATGACTTCTTAATTAAAGATTAAATATACCTATATATATTGAAAAGGATTCTAATGGGAATCCCGCCCATTCTTAATATATATATATATATATATATATATATATATATATATATATATATGTAGGAAGGAAAAATGACCAATATTTTTTCTGAGTTGATCCTTAAAAGGACCTTTGTTTTAATTATGTACATAGACATTACTTTTGTTAATAAGAATATTAGCCCTGATAAGGACTGTTTAAAAATATCACTTTTGCTAATAAAGCACAGTAACTTTTGCTAATAATTAATTGTAACAACACCTTTTGCTAATAATTAAATTGGCCATTTGAGTCAAAGGGAATAAATGAGACAATGAGAGAGGGCGACGGCACAAACCTGATGCGGAACGCCGCTAGGGCGCTCCGGGATATGTTGCTCCAACGATGACATATAGCAAAAGAGGGAGAGACTCCGAGCCGTCGACCTTTTATAACCTCGGTTCAAAGCGGAGACGGAGAGGGGCGGAGCCCTCTGAGAGCATCAAAGAGCGGACATGCCAGTTAGGTCTCTTTAAAAGGGCCCCAACCTGATTCGGAAGTCAGTGCAAACCACAACGATCGCCAGACGGGTGTCCATGTGTCCATGCATTCACAAGTCGACGACAGAGGTCACTAGACGAGTACCCCTGTATCTGAAGACGACGACGGTGGAATCAGGCTGATTCCACATTACGACGGAATAATCGGCGAACAGACGGTTCTCCATTATTCAAAGACGACTACAAGCCCAGAGGGACAGAGGGTCCGCCACTATCCAGGGAAATTGCCGGAGAAGACACCATCATCAGTTAAGTGCGCGTCGCGTTTTCTCTCGCAATCTCATTATTCCCACGCAAGTACAATTATAGTGCCGCTTCTTTTATGTAAATATAGTTACTGTGCCGTTTTATTAACTTTTTATAAACTTCTAATTTGAATTAATTATTCATCAATGTAAATAGACCTTTTTTTATTTTATTAATTTTTATATGTAAATAAACTTTATTTTACATTTATTAATAAACCAACATTTAGAATTGTAAATATATTTTTCGCTTTTTATTTTACAATTCCCTACATATATATATATATATATATATATATATATATATATATATATATATATTAAAAATCTGATGTGTCTGGTCGCACAACACACAACTTTTTCTTACCTTTGGTAAGAAGAAGTTGTGTTCTGTGCTTGTCACACCGGATTTTTCGTGTCGACATATATTTAGTTTCTGCCGATATATTGAAATTCAAGATGTAAAATTTTTTTTTTTTTTTTAAACATTCACACTTTTTTCTCATTCACACTCACACTCATACACACATTCACACAGTCTTTTCGGCAACTCAGGCCATTTAAGACTTTAGACGATAACCGTTGTAATTAATATATATATATATATTGTGGGTTCAGGCATTTCTATTTAAGCCATCTGGTATCCAAATGGCTTAAATAAAATCATCGGACTGCCTGGGTCCGAACCCGCGACGTTTGGTATAGGAGGTAGGCACGCTACCTACTACGCCATACCCGGGGCGATGTAAAATTTATAAACATGGGGAAATATTTATTTGTTACCAAGGCAACCATTTCTCCTATCTTTCCTATGAAGTACAAGAGTAAAGTGGGCTTCAAACAATTTTGCGAGCAAGATGAGAATATACATTTTTAAGAGCATCTAAAAAAATAATTGATTTATGAATTTTAATCCAAATCGTTAAAACGAATTTTTTTTTCGATTCAGGTTCGATTCGGGTGCTAATTTTGGGAGTTTCCAGCGGTCACAATTTTGAAGCTTTCGACCTCAAAAATTTTTTTTAAATTAAAGCTACTTAAAATATCTTAAAAAAACTTATAGAAGCCCTTTTTTTGATTTTCGAAAAAATAATTTTTTTTTCAGATTAATCGCACTAAATAAAAGATATTTTTAAAAAAATTCGCTCTATATCTTGTAGATAATTAAATTAGTAATCATTGTGTTAAAAAATAATTAATTTTTTACCCTTAATTAATTAGCTGGAATCTTTAAAATGAAATGGAATAAAGCCCTTGTATTCCTATGGGTAAAACTAACGCCATCTCTTGCCGCCTCGAGTAACTCGGTAGTCAATCGTCTTCTAACGGCTTTTCGAGACGCGCACCTTGAAAAGTGTAGGCCTATATCCATCAAAATCTCAACATCTAATTTTTGACAGGGAACCAATAATTTCTTTCTATATATTAAAATATAGTATATAGGTAAGAGAAAGTAATAATAAAAATCTGTTAATGATGATCTTAAGAGATTGATGTTCAATTATATGACTACGAAACAGCCTCAAGCGGGCGACTTTTGATGTGAATAAGAACAAAAAAAAAAGGTAGAGGAAAAGGAAAAAGCTTGGCAGCAGAAGCTTTTTTTCTGTACGTCTATCTCTTCCTCCGTTGCTTTGTTTTTTTTTTCTTTCTTTTTTGTCCCTTCAGTTCACGTACAAAGCGCGAATCTCAGAGGGAATTATCGCCGCGTGGGCGGTCCGAAGCAATAATGCCGCGCCACCGCTTAGACAGTAATAAACACCCATCTGGGTGGGATTCCCCTCACTCGCCTAAGGGGACTTCCCCAATTCACATGCCTGCCAACGTTCCATCGGAGGTACACCCGATATCCCCTCAAGTAATTCTGCGCGATCATTTAACGCGGCCTTTTAGATAAGAAAATCCCTCGCGTTATTTCTCTTAAACGACCTTAGGCGCATCATCGCCTACCGCTTTATAAATATTTACTCACTCCACTAACAAAAAAAAAAGTGAGGTGGATAAGAAATAGACACTTTCATGACCGATTTCATGAAATTGTTTTCTTTTTTTCAAGGGGAGACGATATAAGGATGAAAATAATTTGAACCTTTGACATTCAATCGCCCTAGTCTTCCCACATCTTTATTATTTATTGAATAAATTTTATGCTCTGTAAAATTTTAATCAGGAATAAAAAATAGAAGAAAATCCAGATAGAATTTTTTCTTTAAAACAGTTAAAACATTTTTAACAGTTAAAGTTTCGACTTTGGTTAAAGCCATCTTCGGAGTTGTTGGTTGTCATTATATACATATATTTGGTATTGTATTCAGTTATTTACTTTTGATATAACATTAGAAAAATATATTTTTTTGTTTAATAAAAAATTTTTTCTTTCTTCTATCACTAATACAATATTTCTTTTGTGCCTAATGTGACAATTGACTCCAGGGCAGTACACTATTATCTAAAGCCAATACTGAATACAATACCCAATATACTGTATGTAGCCTATATAATGACAACTAACAGCTCCGAAAATGGCTTTAACCAAGGCGGGAACGTTAGCTGTTAAAAATATTTTTTTTTTTAAGAAAAAAATCCTGGCTGCATTTTCTTATATTTTTTTATTCCTGATTAAAAATTAAAATGATTAATTTTATAGAGTGTGTATATGTACAGGGTAGGCCTATATATCGCTCGTAAACTTCATTAGTGACTCAAAAATATGCCAAAAAAGAGATTTGGAGGGGAAATCAAAATATTAAATTTAAATACTTGTTGAAGGTCATTATTGTATACCTGATTCTTTATTTATATCTATATCTTAGTCTTTATTTCAAATCGAAGATTCTTAATACCCTCCGAGTGAACTCCTTTCGGGTCGCCCTCAAACCCAGAAATGAAATTTCTTCGGGACCCACAACTTTTTTTAGAATTAGAAACTTACATCTCCATCAAAATCTCGATATTGAATTTTTAATACGATCGCAATACTTTTCTCTATGTATTATTAATATTACATACCATATATAGGTAAAGGAAAGTAAAAAACAGGCCAGTGAATTGCAAGCAACAAAAAAACATTAATATATTAAAATTTAAAAAAAAATCAGGAACGAAACATAAATGTTCAAAAGACCAAAAACCTATGTGAAATATGATACAATATGTCGTCCCTTTGTTAACAAATGATATTTCCTTTTGTCTTGTCATTTTATATAAATTTATGAATTTTATTACATTTTTTTTTTTATTCACTTTTTATATTAATGTAAACTTGAAATATTTTTGAATATCTAGACTAATAAATTGAAAAACTGCAAAATGTCTTTTTGATATTCATTAAAAAGTAAATTATTTTCAAGAAAATTCGATTAGTTATTTATTCTCTTTATTTTCGCCATCTGAGGCAATTTAGACCTCATCTTTTTTGAATAAATTATTATCATCTCATGAGAAAGTTTTAAAAACATCGCTTACAAGTAAATTTGATATGCTGGCAAAAACTTACTAGAAATGTATTTTATCACTTAGCTTTTTACTAATATAATTTATAATGCTTTAAGAATTAAGCGTTGCTCTTATGAGTCCTAGTCATTAATTTGATTATAGGAACACTTGATAAAGAAATAATTTCAATATCAATATTTTCGACAAAAATAAAAATATATTCTTTAGCGCAAATACGTAGTCTATTTTTTTTTATCTTTTATAATTTGATAATTCGAAAATTTGGCAATATTTTTTTAGATACTCTATAAATGATGAAGTGAATAGAACTTAAAGATAAGTTACAAACTAAATTAAAAGTTTTGAATATATTGACATTTTAGATAAGAACAAACTTTAGATCGAAGAGAGAGAGAGAGAGAGAGGCTCGTTTTGATATAGGCTAACGTTTGCTTTGCGCCTTCTTAAGTTTCGAACGATTCTCTGAAATAATTCAGAATAAAAAAAAAGCGATGCTGTCCCCCCATTCTTATCTGATTTCCCATACTAGAGTCCCTTTTCTAACTGATGACTTGTCCGAGGTAGTTAGTCGCTTGATGTCCACCATAATCTTTGTCACCTTTATTAAAATAGATCGTAATTACTTTTAACATCCACCAACAAGTCCATTTCTACTCCAGGCTAATTATTCTTAATGAAAAAATACTTGTTTTCAAGTATGAAATACTTCATTCATCTTTATTTCTTTCCTTTTCCACTCGGTTCCGTTTCAACAAGCCGATCAATCCTTTGGGAGCCTCAAATTGTTGTTTAATAAAAATTTTAGAAAAATGACACTTTATATATAAAGCTCTAGCCACTGACTTCCTGTGTG